>SKCR01025408.1:0-126618 GCA_019454045.1 Zanthoxylum bungeanum
TAAGTATATCATTGTCCTTTTGGATCATGTTTTGTTAAAATATATTGACAATAGATATTGTTTTAAAGTTTATGATTTGTAAATAGATAATATGTTTTTTTTTTTCAAAAATATCTTATATTTTGGGAGAGATTTAAATTTTAATCAAAAAATACAAAATAAATAAAAATAAATAAATAAGTACAAGCGAAGATTGTGTGCTTTTGATTTTTTTTGGAAATTTTTTATTTTTATTAATTTTGTGTCCCTTTTGATAATTTAACACTCATAGTAAATTTTCAAATATGATTGTCTAAATAGTAAAGATTCTATCTTTATTTTTATTATTATTTTTTTTAAAATAAAAACTCCTTAAAGAACTAATAAATAAACAAATAGTAAAACCCTAAAAAAATTTTATTTATTTATTTTTTTTGAAATTGTTGGAAATCTCACCATCAAATCACCCCTTCCGGGCTTAAGCGGAGCAGGTAAAACCTCTGGTTGTCACAAGCTCTTACAGAAAACGCACTATCTGAATTCGAACTCAGGACCTCAAGGTGAGGTCCTGAACCCCACACCTCCAAGTAACGCCCATTGGGAGACGGTAAAACCCTAAAATGCTAAAAGTTTTATTCTCCAAACAGCCTAAAATTATCAAATCCTAAAATGCTAGAAGTCTAATGCCCCGATCCGCAACAGGCCGCTCAACTCGAGCGGATAACGACAAATAAAATGATCTTAACTAGACATATACACGGTTACCGTTTCAAATCATAACCGAATCACAACTTTGACCAAATGAGTCATCATTTTTATGGTATCTATCCACCAACTTTGGCTGTTTGGCATGAATAATATGCAACATGGACCCATATCCCACTTAATTTCTACTGAAAGAATAACAAATTACCCGTTCCATTGACATAAACCAAACCAAATTATTAAGAAGCGGATATATTTTCTTAAAATTTCAGCCTTCACAGTTCTTGCTACAATATCTTTTTTTTTTTTTTTAAATCGTTGGAAATCTCACCGTCAAACCATTCATTCTGGGTTTAAGTGGAACATGTAAAATCTTTGACTGTCTCAGGTTCTTACAAGAATTGCACCTCATGGATTCGAATTCAGGACCTCAAAATGAGATCCTGAACCCCACACCTCATGGAATATGTGTTTGCTTTTCTTCCATTTAAATCCAACTTTCATAATTCTTGTTATAATATTTGCTGTTTTTGAATGCAAATCTCTGAACTTTTGCACCACAAAAGAAAACATTTTCTAAAATGTTCAACTTATTCAGCAATCAGGTAATAGCAATCCCATCTGCAAGTGCTCATGAAACAGCCACATGTTTTCCAGGCTCACGTGTATTCTTCCTCAACAAGCATGAATTATTTCTATTGCCCTCTTCCTTTGTTTCCCCCTCTTGTATCAATTGCATGATTATAAATCGTGATTGTTGATTGAATGTTCAACACTGAATCTTGATCAGACCAATTTATTTGTGTATCTTCAATTATCATAATTTTTATTATGTCATAGGCTCATTTAATTTTACATTCCAACAATGTCTTCATCAAAAGGGTCCCCGCTCTGTAAACTTGCACAATATATCTTTCATCACTATCAGGCTTCACTGTGAAACAGCCCATTATATCATCCATTAATGTACGTATTTCCATTTCCCCTTCACATACGATGCTGATTAGACACGGTGTCCTTGTGGGATCCATGATGCTGCTCTTTTTTTTTTTATTATTATTATTATTTTTTTTTTATGCAGATGCTCTCCTCTCTATCAAAATTAATAACCA
Source organism: Zanthoxylum bungeanum (assembly GCA_019454045.1). Classification (NCBI taxonomy): domain Eukaryota; kingdom Viridiplantae; phylum Streptophyta; class Magnoliopsida; order Sapindales; family Rutaceae; genus Zanthoxylum; species Zanthoxylum bungeanum. The sequence continues at coordinate 1,797 of SKCR01025408.1, forward strand.
CCACCAAATTGCTATCATGGTTTCGGTGGCATATCAATATACTTTTAATCTTCTTCATGCGAGCTGAAGATCGCACATGGTGGTGGGACCACATAATCTTAACACCACTTTATCTTTATATTACAAGATAACAAATATTCATAATCTTCCTTTCTTTGATTATTTTGTTTATTTTTTTGTTGGAGGGGGCTTGATTGTTTAAGTTTTGTCTCTCAAAATCTTGGGCCAGCCAGCCAGCCAAAAAGGAATCTCATCATCTTCCTATACTATACCTTCTGAATGCTTCATGATTGGAGATCATTTCCCTTTGTTTTTATAAATCATGATCTAATGGGTAATGGGTTTCTCTTCCTCTTCCACTTGGCTATCCATTTTGTTATGTTTTTTTTATTATGGTTCCATATACCAGCTGTCATGGCCCATGTGACGTTTTTATGGTTCTGTGGATCTGCCATTTTCAAAGAGTTTTGGTAATGAGAGAAAGGGTTCATTGATGATACCATAATGGTCCCCCAATGTCTTCCGAATAAATTGCTATTCTTGGAAGTATTTGTTTAGATATGGAACTGCCACTGCTTCCTCATCCCAATTGCGATCAATAGAATCTGGTCAATATGAAACCACTCATCAACAGTTAGTAGCAGTCATGGCCCCCACTACTTCAACAGAAAGAAATTATCACGGCGCATTTAGATAGAAACTAGACACAGAATGGCAAAGATGCACAGAGCATGCAAGTGATAAAAGATCATTCATTATTGTCTTCAATAAGCTTTTACTTTACTCATGATTAATTAGCCGTCACTCCCCCACCCAATTCAAAGAATATTAAGGTGTGTTTAGGTATTCATAATCCTGGAATCGGGATTAGAATATGATTGAAGTGTAATTGAAATAGTTGAAATTTAGTGTGTCAGAAGGATTAATAATGGAAGTGCAAATTTTCAGACAGTAGAAGAATCCAGAAGAATATAACTGGTGAAGTAGGTGACAGAGTTTACCGAAAATAAAATAAAAAGAAAAAAATGAAATTCAGAACTTACTACTAATTGCTCACAATTCCCACGTCATCGGTTCCTTCAAATTTGGCATCGATCAGCATCCGGATTGATTCATTTTAATCACTTAATTATCCTGCAAATCAAAATATTAAAAATTAATCAATAAATAACATTGAAACATAAAAAAGGGTTGCAAATGAATAAACAAACAAAACGGTCAACAGATAAGATAAGAGATAGAGATAAAGATGTGTAAAAAATGGGGGTAAAAATAGTTCTAACTAAGAAACAGAGAAGATAACAATGCAGTACAGAGACAGACAGAAAAAAAAAAACACAACAGCACGATGACGGAAGAGACATGCATTACGTACGTATTACGCAACGATGAAGCTCTAAAGGATAAGGAAAAAGACGTGGCCCACAAACAGAGCACCTGCTGTTCGGTTAAGGATAACATTGGAACAGTGAACAAAAACAAACTGCTTTGAAAAAAAAACCACATGGGAAACTGGAATCTGTTATGGAACCATGGAAATTGTACACAACACCCAGGAAAAAAAATGATAATCATCAAACTCACCATCACAAAATTTTGGATCCAAAACGAAATTGGACTGAAAATTCATTAATGGCTCGCAGCATCAAAGAGAAACCAATCCTTCTTAACAATTTACAGTCCCATTACATCATCACGTGTTATATATATTTTCAACTTATTCTTCTTCATCTTTTTTTTTTTGGTTCTATTAAAACTTAACGTATAATTTATAAAAAGTCCTCGTGGTTCTCCGTTCTGTTATTGCCAGTTGTTGGCGTTATGGATAAGGTAGATATGGCTAGGGTTTCCTTGAGCATAATAACCATGATGATGAGTAATATGCTTTGCAGCAGATTTTTGCAAGCAGAGTGGGAAAGCAACTGGAGCTGCCGGAATGTGACGGTGGCAGCGGGCGGCAGAAATTGACGAAGCTGTGTAACATGATGATTTCGGCGAAGAGGAAGCTGATTGAGGTGGAGATGATGACGACGATGTTGATGATGGTGATGAAGAGATTTTCTTGGGCAGTGAAAGGAAAGCTCTGATCTTTAAAGAAGATGGAGGTGATGCAACACGATCATATTCCTCGATGAGATTTGCCAGATCCTCATCGGAGGTGATCGAAACCAAAGCGTCAAGATCCTCAGTTGGCAATTGACACCGGAGACTCACCGTTGCCCCACACATCTCCCCAAGCTTCAACAACAGCTCTGTAACATCACGTTAATCATTTCACCCCCATATCATTTTCTGTACTTTTACTAAATACTAAATTCGTACACATAACGCCACAACGTACGTACGTATATGAATGTTTTATAAAATATACTAGTAATGCAATGATAATGAAAATTGATCATCAATGACTAACCGGTGAATGAGATAGAGCGGTAAACGGAGAGGACACGGGTTTCGCCACCGTGGTAACGGAGTTTGCCGTCAGGGTAACGGGGGAGAATTTTGCCACCGTAACTGAAGAGGAACTTGATGGTGGTGTGGGTGTCAATAGGAGGTCCGGCCATTTTTTGTTAGTTTATTGGGATGTATTAAGTAAAAGGGGAATGGAAGGTAGGAGAGCTTAGAAATTGGAAGAAGCTTTAGCCTTTAGAAGTTGCGTCTTCAAGCCTAGGTTTGGTTCTCTTTCTCTCTTTTTTATAGAGCTTTTATTTATTTTATTTTATTTTTTATTTTTTATTTTTTAATTTTTGTTTGGAAGGTGAAAAAAGATTTGATCCTAAGATTAAGCAAAGGGAGATTCCCTTCCTAAATTCTGTGAGAGGTAAATAAATGTATGGTCCAGAGTCAAAAAGACCTAAATTAAACACTGCCGTTTCTATTGCTCATATTTCGTTCACATTTAACTTGCTGTTTTTATTCATTTTTGAGGAAAATATACATATAGGTCCCTAAGATTTAGACAAATAAACAATTAGACTTTCACAGTTTCAGAAAAAAAAAAAAAAAAGACATTAGAGTCCACCATTTCAGATATACACAATCAGACATCTTCTCTGTTAATGAATTCTGTCGTTTTGGATGAAAATAAGGGCAGTTATATTATAATTTCCACCAAGATTAATATAATATAATGATCTTTATGGTTAATATACAATACAGCCTTTTACTTCGTCTAAGTAAACAGAATTCATTAACAAAACGTTGAGGTGTTCGCTTATCGAATTCTACAGATTAGATGTGAGTTAAAAAAAAATTTCAAATCCACTCCAATCCACATAAGTTATCAAATAAAAAATCTAATACAATCCAAGCCAATTCAAATAGTATTTCTAATTCACATTAGAGTTTATCTCTCATTTTACTCTCTCATTTGAAAACATATTTCTAATTATAAATTACTTTAAAAATATTTAATTTTCTTTCGGATGAATTCCAATGAAATTTAATGTAATTTATTCAATTTAAGTTTAAATTTTCTTATCAACTTGAAATCTTGACTGTCATTGTGCAATAACTAATAATCAGAGTTTGCATCATGAAGCACAACAAATAATAAAAAATTCATGAAAAAATTATAGAAATAATTCAAAATAAAATAACAAATTACAATAGATTCAAAAACTAAAAAATTGACAAATTTTGTGTACGGCTGCTATTTATGTCACTTATTTTAGTCGAAGATTATGTTTTAATATTGGAATAAGTTTTTTATTTTAATTTTATAAGTTACTAATAAAAAATTAATTGTCGATATTAAGTGTCACAAATATTTTTTTTATTTTAATAGAAGATTACAATATATCTTTTTATTATAATAGGTAATAAAAAAAATTAATTATAGAAATTAGGTACCATATATGTTTTTATTTATTTTATAAGTTACTAATAAAAAATTAATTGTCGATATTAAGTGTCACAAATATTTTTTTTATTTTAATAGAAGATTACAATATATCTTTTTATTATAATAGGTAATAAAAAATTTAATTATAGAAATTAGGTACCATATATGTTTTTATTTTATTTTAATGAGACTTATTTTTATAATTTAATAATAAAAAATTACATTATTAATTAATTTAATTAATATATTTCTTATTTTAATAGGAAATTATGTTTTTATATTGTAATAGGTTTCTTATTTTAATTTTACTTTTTAATAATAAATAAATTATAGATATTTTAATTTTATAATTTAATAATAAATAGGAGATTTTATTTTTATATTGTAATATGTTTCTTATTTTAATTAATATTATTTTAATTTTATAATTTTAAAATAAAAAATTAATTTTAGAGATATTTTAATTTTATAATTTAATAATAAAAAATTACTTGTTGAGATTAGATGTCACATATTAAATTAATATATTTCTTATTTAATAAGAGATTATGTTTTTATTTTATAATAGACTTGTTATTTATTATTAATTAATATGTTTCTTTTTTAATCGGAGATTATATTTTTATATTGTAATAAGTTTTTTGTTTTAATTATACAATTTAATAATAAAAAATTATAAAAATATATTAATATTATATTTTAATAATATATATAAGATTCTATTTTTATATCGTAATAAGTTTCTTATTTTAATAACTTATTATTTTAATTTTAGAGATATTTTAATTTTATAATTTAATAATAAAAATTATTATAGAGATTAAGTGATACATATTAAATTAATATGTCTCTCATTTTAATAGAAGATTATATTTTAATATTATTAAATGTTTTTAATTTAATTTTTAATAATAAAATCAATTTTAGAGATATTTTAATTTTACAATTTTATGTATTCTTAAAGTAATAGGTTTATTATTTAATAGAATTTAATAGTGAGATGTCATATGGAGAGATAAAACTTTTTAAAATGTTTAACTTAAATAATAATAATAATAATAATAATAATAATAATAATAATAATAATAATAATAATAATAATAATAATAATGTTGATGGTGTTTTTAAGCACTATGATATTTAAGGAGTACGACAGGGGTAAAAATGGGTAATTCCCTTCTCGGTCGAAATCATTAATGCCGACCCGACTACAACAGGTAGAGACCGAGCATTTGATGATCGGTAACCCGACCACTTAAAGATCGGATGACCGGGCATTATCAGATCGACAGCAGCATTCTCAGTTCAAAAAACCATCGTGACCGACCTCATGAAGACCGGGAATATAGCGGGATATGCTCCAGAAGATAAGTTATCCTACTTTCATAAAGAGAACCGATGAGTCAGTATCCTAAAAGGATAAAAGAAGTGAATGTAGTTTTAAAAGTAGGAATCCTGATAGGAAAAAGAAACCATCTCCAACTGAGAATTCTTGTACAAATAGGAATATGATTTCTTCACCATTATAAATAGGAGGGTAGAGTGAGTGTAGAAAGGATGAGAATCATTAGGAGCATCAGAATCAATATCAGAATCATCAAGCTCTGACTTGTAAACAAAAGAGAGAGCTGAGAAGAGTGTTTGAGTAATAAAAGTATCATCCTTTTTGCGCCCGTGGACGTAGGTCGGACCAAGATCCGCCGAACCACGTTAATTCTCCTTGTCGATTGGTGTATTATCTGTCTTTTGCTAAATTTGCTTTTGGTCCCCCATAACCAAACAAATTCACTATTGAGGGAGGATTAGTCTCGGGAGTGATGTTCTCATATTGCCCCTGAGACCAAAATCAGCCGTCAACAGTTGGCGCCGTCTGTGGGGAACTCAACAAAAAGCAGCTCGCGTAGTAAGACGATGGCAGAAGATGGAAATCACCGATCGTCAGGCATTTCACACCAGATAGTTCGGGAAATCCAGGATAAAGGTCTGTTGGCCGAGCCTAATTTGAGGAGGTTCCCGATTGAGGAGGAAAATAGTAGGGCATACTGTATCTACCATAACGTAAGGGGACATGCCACGAATGGGTGCAGAGACCTGCGGGAGCAGGTGGAAGACTTGGTGAAAGAATGCTATCTCAGTGTGTATATAGACCATTCGGTTTTTGAGGTCGACCAAAGTTGATAGCGGAAGTCATCTGGTCGGATGAGTGGAATGCTGAGGTGCATAGATGATGTATTAAGAAGAGCCTTTCTTGTAGTGACCCTTGTAGAGTTGCAAGAAAGGCAACAGATCCCAAAAAGGTGAGTAAGACATCTTCTATCTTAGGTTGACATTTGATTATGCTTGTTTGTTATACAATGGTTTTGATATTTGTTTTACGGCTCGGGTCTGCTCTTGTACCGCCGAGACCGATGTTTCTTTTCGACTCGGGTCTGCTCTTGTACCGCCGAGATCGATGTCTCTTTCCGGCTCGGGTCTGCTCTTGTACCGCCGAGACCGATGTTTCTTTCCGGCTCGGGTCTGCTCTTGTACCGCCGAGACCGATGTCTCTTTCCGGCTCGGGTCTGCTCTTGTACCGCCGAGACCGATGTTTCTTTCCTGCTCGGGTCTGCTCTTGTACCGCCGAGATCGATGTTTCTTTCCGGCTCGGGTCTGCTCTTGTACCGCCGAGACCGATGTTTCTTTCCGGCTCGGGTCTGCTCTTGTACCGCCGAGACCGATGTTTCTTTTCGACTCGGGTCTGCTCTTGTACCGCCGAGATCGATGTCTCTTTCCGGCTCGGGTCTGCTCTTGTACCGCCGAGACCGATGTTTCTTTCCGGCTCGGGTCTGCTCTTGTACCGCCGAGACCGATGTCTCTTTCCGGCTCGGGTCTGCTCTTGTACCGCCGAGACCGATGTTTCTTTCCTGCTCGGGTCTGCTCTTGTACCGCCGAGATCGATGTCTCTTTCCGGCTCGGGTCTGCTCTTGTACCGCCGAGACCGATGTTTCTTTCCGGCTCGGGTCTGCTCTTGTACCGCCGAGACCGATGTTTCTTTCCGGCTCGGGTCTGCTCTTGTACCGCCGAGACCGATGTTTCTTTCCGGCTCGGGTATGCTCTTGTACCGCCGAGATCGATGTTTGTTTCGCCACGGGGCTGGATTTCGTTCCGCCGAGGCCGCGTGTTTATTCGGCTCGGAGCTGGATTTCGTTCCGCCGAGGCCGCTTGGTTATTCGACTCGGGGCTGGATTTCGTTCCGCCGAGGCCATTTGTTTATTCGGCTCGGGCCTAGATTTCGTTCCGCCGATGCCACTTGTTTATTCGGCTCGGGGCTGGATTTCGTTCCGCCGAGGCCACATGTTTATTCGGCTAGGGGTTGGATTTCGTTCCGCCGAGGCCACTTGTTTATTCGGCTCGGGGCTGGATTTCGTTCCGCTGAGGCCACTTGTTTATTCGGCTCGGGCCTGGATTTCGTTCCGCCGAGGCCACTTGTTTATTCGGCTAGGGGTTGGACTTCGTTCCACCGAGGCCACTTGTTTATTCGGCTCGGGGCTGGATTTCGTTCCGCCGAGGCCACTTGTTTATTCGGCTCGGGGCTGGATTTCGTTCCGTCGAGGCCGCTTGGTTTTTCGGCTCGGGGCTGTATTTTGTTTCGTCGAGGTCTTATGGTTTATTCAGCTCGGGGTCGGGTTACGTCCCACCGAGTCGGCTTCTTTGGACTGGGGATGTAACATTCCCCCAGAGCCAAGTCTTTCTTTTAGCTCGGGGCCGGGTTACGTCCCACCGAGTCGGCTTCTTTGGACTGGGGATGTAATATTCCCCCAGAGCCAAGTCTTTCAGCTCGGGGTCAGGTTACGTCCCACCGAGTCGGCTTCTTTGGATTGAGGATGTAACATTCCCTCAGAGCCAAGTCTTTCTTTCATCTCGGGGTCGGATTACGTCCCACCGAGTCGGCTTCTTTGGACTGGGGATGTAATATTCCCCCAGAGCCAAGTTTTTCAACTCGGGGTCGGGTTATGTCCCACCGAGTCGGCTTCTTTGGACTGGGGATGTAACATTCCCCCAGAGCCAAGTCTTTCTTTTAGCTCGGGGTCGGGTTACGTCCCACCGAGTCGGCTTCTTTGGACTGAGGATGTAACATTCCCCAGAGCCAAGTCTTTCTTTCAGCTCGGGGTCGGGTTACGTCCCACCGAGTCGGCTTCTTTGGACTGAGGATGTAACATTCCCCAGAGCCAAGTCTTTCTTTCAGCTCGGGGTCGGGTTACGTCCCACCGAGTCGACTTCTTTGGACTGGGGATGTAACATTCCCCCATAGCCAAGTCTTTCTTTCAGCTCGGGGTCGGGTTACGTCCCACCGAGTCGGCTTCTTTGTACTGAGGATGTAACATTCCCCCAGAGCCAAGTATTTCTTCCAGCTTGGGGTCGGGTTACGTCCCACCGAGTCGGCTTCTTTGGACTGGGGATGTAATATCCCCCAAGAGCCAAGTCTTTCTTTTTCAGCTCGAGGTCGGGTTATGTCCCACCGAGTCGACTGTCATCCACATGAAGGTGGCATGAAGGACCAGATTTGCAGCCAAGGCATTTTTTCTCTGCGGTTCCTAGAGTGACCACCGACAGATTCATCGGCCACACCATTTTTTTTATAGTTCCCGGCATCAACTAGCAAACTCGTTGTTACCGAGAACTAGGGGATAGATGTTGATGGTGTTTTTAAGCACTATGATATTTAAGGAGTACGACAGGGGTAAAAATGGGTAATTCCCTTCTCGGTCGAAATCATTAATGCCGACCCGACCACAACAGGTAGAGACCGAGCATTTGATGATCGGTAACCCGACCACTTAAAGATCGGATGACCGGGCATTATCAGATCGACAGTAGCATTCTCAGTTCAAAATACCATCGTGACCGACCTCATGAAGACCGGGAATATGGCGGGATATGCTCCAGAAGATAAGTTATCCGACTTTCATAAAGAGAACTGATTAGGGGTGAGCAAAATCGGTTTCGGTTCCGATTCCGCATGGAACCGGAACCTACCCGGAAAAATTCGGTTCCGCACTAAGTGGAACCGGAACCTACCCAATTAAATAGGGTACCCTATTATTCGGTTCCAATCTGGTTCCGGTCCGGTTCCGGTTCCGGTTCCGAATTACCCTATTTTAAAATATTTTAATGAAAACTGCTTATAGGTTCATATTTAGTAAGTCTTTTTTTCTTAAAAAAAAATTAAAACTTTATAATTAATTGATTGTATTCTATTGTGCAGTTTATATTGTATTTTGTTGCTATAATGCAATTGAAAAATGATGTTAACAATAATAAGATTATTTATATCCAAGCAAAACATTACCTTCTTCTTCCCTACTACTACGGGTAGGAAGTTCAACAAAATTGTTCACCCACCAGTAAAGTCCACAAATTACAAGCCCAAACAGAACCACAATGCTCATCATTCATTTCAAGGAGACGGCCCAACCATCAACTCCAGGACCCAAATTTTTTCCTCAAATTAGAGAAATACTTCACTGTTCGGCCAGAGAAAATTAGGGCAATATTGGTCCCTAGTCCAAACAGAGGGTAGAATTGTTTGGCTTCATCAACAGTCGTTATCTGCACCAATAATGCACGACCCAATCTTTCCACATGCACCAACGTGATGCCATAACTTGCCTTAGACATTGTACAATTATTAACACAATAACTGGTGTGGGATTTTCACTATCAAGCATCAGCACCTTATATTTTGCCATGAACAAAAACACAGGCAATTCAAATCAACCAGATTCTCATTACACCTAAAATCGATTCCGGTTCCATGGTCCGGTTCCGATCATTTTGGAACCGGAACCTACCCGGATAAAATCGGTTCCTTCATTTTTGGAACCGGAACCTACCAAATTACAACCGATTCCGGTTCCAAACCCGAAAAACCGGTCCGGTTCTAACCGGTTCCGGGTAGACCCGGAACCGTTGCTCACCCCTAGAACTGATGAGTCAGTATCCTAAAAGGATAAAAGAAGTGAAGGTAGTTTTAAAAGTAGGAATCCTGATAGGAAAAAGAAACCATCTCCAACTGAGAATTCTTGTACAAATAGGAATATGATTCTTCACCATTATAAATAGGAGGGTAGAGTGAGTGTAGAAAGGATGAGAATCATTAGGAGCATCAAAATCAATATCAGAATCATCAAGCTCTGACTTGTAAACAAAAGAGAGAGTTGAGAAGAGTGTTTGAGTAATAAAAGTATCATCCTTTTTGCGCCCGTGGACGTAGGTCGGACCAAGATCCGCCGAACCACGTTAATTCTCCTTGTCGATTGGTGTATTATCTGTCTTTTGCTAAATTTGCTTTTGGTCCCCCATAACCAAACAAATTCACTATTGAGGGAGGATTAGTCTCGGGAGTGATGTTCTCATATTGCCCCTGAGACCAAAATCAGCCGTCAACAAATAATAATAATAATAATAATAATAATAATAATAATAATAATAATAATAATAATATAGATGGGGTTTAGTTGTCAATTTGTAAAAAAATAATGAGAATTTTTATATACTTTTTCTTTTTGAAAATGTTGGAAATCTCACTGTCGAATCATTGGACTCAGGATTAAACGAAATAGGTAAAATCTCATACTCTTATAAAAAAAAATATATACATCTAAACTCAAATATAAGACTTTGACAACCAAAATCCTAAACTATTTGCTATCATAACCCACCCGACTTCCTATACTTTTTCCTTTTACTAAAAAGAAAAAAGAAAAGTGTAAGCCGTCCAACCTTAGCTACAACGTCTGAAAAAGAAATAAAGTGACCATCAGACGTCAACTTAACAAGTTAATTGTGGTTAAAGGCATTTTATAAACTTTATTTTTAAAATTTACTTCTTATTCATGAAGCGTCCTGAATTCCCCATTTAAGATTCGCCATCTGAAAATTGAAGTACACTGTCTTAAGAAACAAGTCATTTCACTTTGTGAAGTTTTCGTAAAAGTACAAACAAGCACTGATATAGTGATATTTTCCCACAAACACCTAGCGGTCAGAAGCCGGGTTTTTATAACCGGACGGCTGGTTTAACCGATCGAATCTGAAATCGGTTATGAATATGATCCGGTCAAAAATCAAAAATTAGATTTAAAAAATCGATTAAAACCGATCAAAATCGATAAATAAAATTTATTTTTATATTTTTAATTCACCTTTTATATTACAAATTCTATCCCCCCATCCCATTTTGAAAATAATGGTGAAGCATGGGAGCCACAAGGCCCACAACCATTTTTGTTTGTAGGGGAAGACTCAGATGGTGGGGCCCGAAGTTGCATAGCTACGCGCCAATTTAATTTCAAATTTATGTAATTCAACAGTTTATGAATTGGGACTGGGAGTCGGAGATGTATATATCTTTGTCCATTTCTTCTTCTGGTGATGTGGTCCTGTTGCGTTCAATAGGTTCATCCTTTTACATGAATAATTTGTAACATCCAGTTTCATGAGATTGCCAACAGCTTCATTAGCTTCGTACCTTCCTTGGATTGGTAAAAAGTTCGAGCCTATTCTTTTTCAAGAGTTTGTAATTTAGAGCAACTTCAAAAGAATCATCTAATGTTATTATTAAAAATATTTATTTAATTACTTATTTTTATAAATTTAAGAGTGAAAAAATAAATTATCTTCCAAAAGACTCTTTAAATAAAAATAAAATTATATTATTTAAATCAAATTGAAGAGAAATATTTTTTGCTCTATATGATTTTAATATAAAAACGATTATAAATAATGATGATGTGATATAAAAATTATATAATATTAGTAGAAGAGAGATATTGCAAATATATTTATATTATTTTAATTAAAATTGAATGAAACAATAACAAAATTATTATTAAAAGAAATAGAAAAATCATTATCTAACAGTTTAGGAACAAAAATCAAATTCCTATGAAAATCAAGAATAATTAAAACATTGTCCAAAATTAAATAACTGTTATTTAAAAATCGAAATGTAGAAACTTCAACTTCTCTTGTTGAAACGACATCCCCGGTCTAACTCTCATGGAAAAATTACATTCAGTAAGGTCCTTACTAGTAAGTAGCAGTGGGCATTCTCATTAGCCATGACCAATTTCTGATGTATATCGTGAACAGCTTGGCTAGCATTTCTAGTCGGCTACGGAGAAAATTCCTATACATGACAAACTTGAGGTCTTCGTGTTGGACAATTATGACTCATAGCATCACTATTTGTAAAAGACATTGTGTTTTTGTACAAATTAACTATGTGACAAAGGAAATTGCTATTTTATCATTTTGTAATTGGATTAATTGGATATATATAAATGATAAAAGTCCATATGATTAGTACCAGATTAATAAGATATGAGACAATATAAATCCACGAAAGGTTTGATCATTAAATATCCATAGTCGTAGTATTATCGAGACTGAACATCGATAATGCGGAATAGACTAGTATTACACTTGTGCGCGTTATGGAAGCTTAACAACATAGTTCTCATATATTTAAGTATTGGATATTTATGCAAGTGTGATAAGAGGTTCTGTTAGCCGTTGGACCGGGAATAGCTTCGCTCTGGATAGACCCCTCAGAGTCCCATTGGTAGTATGACTATGTGTCTATGGGAATCCGAATCATGATAGGTGTATGTGGTCTTAACCTGAGACTTGCTTCGCTAATACTTGCGAAAATCAGTACGCTTTGGTTTTGGTCGTCCGGAGCTTTAACAGGTTATGTGTACGCCTCTTCTGGGTTTACTAAGAATCGTAGTGTATTTGGTGTGATGTCAAGATGGAAGTATCACTTCAGTCATATGGAGATGATGATCACGCAGGATACAGAACTAGTACTCTTAAATGCTGCAGCTATCGGGATAGTATAACTAGGTCATGATTATCCGATTACAATGACTAGTTGCTAGTGATCCGATATATGCTTCGTACGGGGCAGACACAATTCCAGCCCTAGGCCTAGCATGTGACATCCGATACTGGATCATATTACACAATACTTTATATATTACGCCTGATACGGATTATATATTCTTTGTTGAATATTTCTGGAGAATTGGGTAGGCGTAGGCACGGTGCTTTGCTAGAAGCCAACCATGTCTTGTAAATCAGTGAGAATGTGGTACGGGGTACGCACATGTCAGATAGTCCGACAACCGTATTTACTGCCAATATATCCAGGAATCTCTTGGGTAGCTTCCCAAAGATTCACCAATGACATTTGATTTGAACAGAATTAATCTAGGATTAATTGCGGTAAGATTTAATCTGGGATTAAATTCATATAGAAGAGAAAACGCGATTAATTTGGAATTAATCGATAAAATAAATTTAATAGTTAAATTGGATTTTTCTATTTAATTTATTTATTTAGGCTAAAATAATATATCGGATATATTAATTGAAATTGGATTTCATTACGGAATTAAAATTCAGATTTTAATTCGAGCGAATGAATTAATTTGGAATTAATTCGTAAGAGACTTTCGTAATAATTTTGCGAGACATAATTATTTAATTAAATTGAATTTAATTATTTAGCGACGGAAAATTCGTTTAGTCGGATTAAACAAACCCGTGCCCAAAGTTTAGTTGTGTGTTGAGTGAGCCAAACTCAAATTTGGAATTTCAAAGTGGTGAGACCCACTTGACTTACATCAACTTGTCAAAAGATGATGGAAGTAGTTGAGCTCATTTAATGTAATCTTTCTCACAACTAAAGTGTGTTGAGCAAGTTTTGTAACACTTGCTTTTGCTTTTTGAAACAAGTCAACACAAAAACCACTCCATCTCTCTTCTTTCTCTCATTGGCCGAGAGCCTTCTTCTCTCTTTGAAATTTTTGTTGCAAAAATTTCAAGCTTGCTAGCACATTTAGAGTTGATTAAGGTGATAGAGAAACTCACTCAATATTTGGAAATACTTTACAAAGCTTGGAGCTTCAACATACATCAAATGAATTTTTGAAATCTCCAAACCGATCAATGTAAGTCTTCCGCAACTTATCTTGATTTATTCACACACAAATCATTGTTTAGAGACCTTGGGCATGTGTATGACACTAGAATGGTATCATGAGCATATCTAAACTTGATTTAATTTCTAGGGTTTATGGACTTTAATTTGGGGATTTTGCTTGGAGCATGTATTTTCCTAAATTGATTGTTTGGTTATGCTTAGATTATGATAACTTAGAGTTATGCATGATTGGATTTGAGAAAATTGATTAGATTAATTTTTCCCCGAAAACCCAAGCATAGCCGAATAAATGAACCCTTGGAACACTCATGGTAATTTTTGATTTTGACAATTGGATATGTTAAAAGCATGAAATGAATATTGATTGTTGATTTAATTGGATTGAAATCAAAATTGAGTGTTATTTCATGTAAACTCCGTGAGTTGAAGCATGTTGGAATGAGTTGATTTTGCCTCAATTTTGTGTTGGACATGAATTTGAGAATTAAGCATGATTAATTTGATTAATTAATATTTTGGAATATTAGATTAATAGATTAATTGTGTTAATTACACTTTAATTAAAATTAATGTGATATTGGAATATTATGTTAATATAAATTAGTCTTTAAAATTGGATTGGGCTAATTTGTTATATTTGGGCTAATGGGCTTGGTTGGGCAAGTTTGGTTTTGGATCCAATTGGGCTGGATCCAATTGGGCCTAAAACCATTTCCATAAAGTCCAAATATGACTATTGGGCCTTTAATAATTTAATTGGGCCTAATGGGCCTAAATTGATTTTTGGCATAGAGTGATTCATAATTGGGCCTTGGTATTTTGGGTTTGATCCATTATGGCCAAAGCCCATGCCTAAAGAATTAATTGAAAGCCCATTGGACTTTAATTGAAATGGCATTGGATGTTATTTAGGCCTTTGAGACCCAAGTGAATTGGATTTAAGTCTAAAAGACACTATTAAAAGTGTAATTATTTGATTTGAAATTAAATATGAATTAGTATTGGATACAATTTAGATTGGATTTAAAATTGTAGTTCGATATAATTCAAAGAATACTTACTTTGAGTATTTATTCTTAGACGAGTTGGACTCGCACAAATCAAATCATTGTATGAACATTGGATGGTCATTAATCAAAGATTAATTAATTGGATTAGATTGATTGACACTATGCTTTGTGTGAATACTTGGATGTATTTGTATGAATAATGTATATCATATGGATATAGTTGGGTGAGGGTAATTTTGGAAATTGTTGTAAATTTGGAATTTATTTAAATTTGACCTGCGTGTCCAGTATTTCACCTCATTATCTCTTTGTATTTCTCTTCTCACCAATTCCCCTCAATGAAAATGAGGTTTCTATATGTGTATGTATGTATTGGTTAGAAGTATGTAATGTGCTAGCGGGAGAGAGGCAAGAGAGAGTTTGTTATAGGAATAAATGTATTATATATCCATCCGCATATCATTATTAAATTTTATCGCGCCTTATTATGCTTTTAGAATGCATGTTTAAAGGTGTATGATGAGACCTAATCAAAGATAATAAATTGGTTGCCAATTTACGCGAAAAAACTCTCACTACAATATTAAGCGTTTTCCTTCCATTGAGTGGTTCTTTCTCAAGATCCAAGATTGGCTTTGATTTGTTGGCCAAAGTCAAGATCATTGTCCATCGCGGATGTGTTTGAACCATGGAGGCTTTGTTATATATCGCATGTCTTGGGCAGTTGTGACTTGTTGGCCAAAGTCAATGTCACTTTTGTTCATCGACGTAGATTACGAAGCTTTCCCACTGTCAATGGGTCGCGCTTAACTGGAATCATTAAGCTTGTTGAGCCAAAGACAATGCTTAGTTGATTCAGAGGAAAATCTAAGGAAATATATATTGGATATATATCTTGGACTTGGAGGTCCACCTACCAGATCTAGGAATTGGATGAGATCCAATTGATCTTAGAGATCTACCTAGTTAAGTTTCATACAGCTTGTTGGCCAAATTCAAGGTTGTGTGTTATTTAACGGGATCCTAGCCTACTAGGAAACTGGGTTTCCCGAGTACTCAACAGAGGGTTAGAGGCTCGCCGAAAAATAGTGGGAGACCAGTATTAAATTTGCAATTTCGTTTAATACTTTCTGATACGCGCACATTTATTTTATTTATCATCGTTATAAATATTTAGTTGGACTAATATTTATTTTATTGCTTTCTTTAAACAGTTAGACTGTACAAGACACTACTACACTTGTAGTTGGTTACAAAGTTGGACTATAGTAACCATTACATTTTGAGTGTACCCGATATCGTTGATTGAATAATTGGACTATTGCAATCGAGATGGCTGGAAAGATTAGCGTTAGCGACATCGTCATGGGCGATAATGTCTTTAACGGCTCCAATTTTCCAGATTGGGAGATGAACCTCAGGATAGTCCTAGGAGCTGAGAAGTTACTCTGATAGAGAGACCTCTCGGGCCTGAGCCCGGACCTGAGCAAATAATAGAGCGTGAGCTTTGGAAGACTCACCGTGATGATAACTTTACTGCTCAGTCCGTCATGCTTGCTGCAATGACTTCGTAATTTCGTCTTCAGAATAAAGGATTGGATCCTTACAACATGATGTTGAAATTGAAGGACCTTCACAGATCTAACCTTAGATCTCAGAAGTACGAATTGCAAAAGAAGCTCTTTTGCTCGCGTATGTCAGAGGGTACATCTATCGAGCACTATGTGTCGCAGAAGATTGCTGACATCGAACAGCTAGGTTAGCTGGGCATAACCTTTGAGGCCGAGACTTCTATAGATTTGATCTTACAGTCTCTGCCCGACTGCTGGGGCGGGTTCATCATGACTACAACATGATGAACCAAGAGAAGACTCTGGAGAGTTGATGGCTATGCTCAAAGAGGCAGAACTAGAGCTTCTGAAGTGCGAGAAGCGCGAGGCGCATCTTACTTCGACATCTCAGAAGGCAAAGGCTTGGCCGAAGGCTTTTGGAGGTGTGAAGAAGAAGAAAAGGAAATACAATGGCAAATCATCAAAGTCTTCTAGGAAGACGATTGACATATCCCAAGATGTCTGCCGTTTTGGCCATTTACACCTATGTTTTGAATCTGCCCTCGGCTCATGTACTTAACTTAGGAGACTATTATTTTGTACCTAGTTTGACTAGAAATATCATCTCTGTATCCAGTTTAACCCGATACGGGTATACTTTTGTATTCCGGAATACTTAGTGTTTTGTATATAAATATGATCTTTTGATATGTACAACAGATGTTAATAATGGTCTTTATATTTTGAATATAAATGAATCTCAAATATATAACATGACAAACAAAAGGCTCAAATTGAGTAACACAAATGAAACTTATCCGTGGCATTGTCGTCTGGGACACATTAACAAGACTCGTATATCCACTCTTTCGAAGAATGGATATTTGGACGGATTTGATCCTAATTCATATGACGTCTGCGAATCTTGTTTGTTACGCAAAATGCCTAAAACACCTTTTAGCGGTAAAAGGTGTACGTGCCACCGAACTGTTAGCCCTCGTTCATAGTGACGTATGGTGGGCCCATGTCTAGCCAGGCTAGAGGTGGATTTGAATACTTCGTAACCTTTACGGATGATTCATCGCGTTATGGTTATGTGTATCTTATGAAACACAAGTCAGAAACTTTTGAGAAATTCAAAGAGTTTCGACATGAAGTAGAAAAACAGACCGGCAAAAGTATTAAAATATTACGGTCGGACAGTGGTGGAGAATACTTGAGCAATGAGTTTCTCGATTACTTAAAAGAATATGGTATTCTTTCACAGTGGACTCCTTATGGAACACCTCAATTGAACGGTGTGTCCGAACGGAGAAACCGAATTTTATTAGACATGGTAAGGTCAATGATGAGTCGCACTGAGCTACCAATTTCCTTCTGGGGATACGCATTGAACAATGCAATACTTATTTTGAATAAGGTTCCGTCAAAGTCCGTTGGACAGACTCCATATGAAATATGGACAGGAAAGAAAGCAGATTTCTCATTCCTGAAGATTTGGGGATGATGGGCATATGTTAACCATTTGGATAGTACCAAACTAGAACCCAAATCGGATAAGTGCCTATTTGTAGGTTATCCTAGGGAAACCAAATGATATTACTTTTATCACCCATAAGAGAACAAAACATTTGTTGCTCTCCATGCGGTATTCCTAGAAAAGGAATTCCTAAATATAGTGGTAAGTGGGAGGAAAGTAGAACTCGATGAAAATCAGAGTGATACTGTTCCTGGCACCGAACCCCTTATGGAACACCAACAGTCCATCAATGATATGACTATTCCACAATCTTCTAATACACAAGAACCACGTAGGTCGGAGAGAGTCAGAAATAACTTGAGAGGTATGGTTTCTGATCTCACCTCATGTAGACATTAAACTTATTGAGGAAGATGAATCGGCTAAGTATGAGGAAGCGATACAAGGTATCGACTCCGCTTTATGGCAGGATGCCATGAAGTCCGAAATGGATTCCATGTATACCAACCAAGTTTGGACACTCGTTGATGCACCAGAAGGCATTAAGCCTATTGGTTGTAAATGGGTCTTCAAGAGGAAGATGAACATGGAAGGCAACATACAAACATACAAAGCTAGGCTTGTAGCGAAAGGGTATCGTCAATGACATGGTTTCGATTACGATGAAATTTTTCACCTGTTGCCATGATTAAGTCCATTCGGATAATGCTTGCTAATGCTGCATACTTTGATTATGAAATATGGCAGATGGACGTCAAAACCGCTTTCCTTAACAGAAACCTTTTGGGAGGATGTTTATATGCAACAGCCTGACGGGTTTGTCGTGACAAAACATGCAAACAAGGTTTGCAAGTTAAACCGATCCATTTATGGATTGAAGCAAGCATCGCGTTATTGGAACCAATGTTTTGATGAGATCATAAAAGAATATGATTTCATTCAAACCGAAGATGATTCTTGTGTATATAAGAAGTTTAGTGGGAGCGCACTGACATTCATTGTCCTATATATAGATGATGTATTACTTCTTGGCAATGACATTCTCATGCTACAATCGGTGAAAGCTTGACTTTCATTAAAATTCTCCATGAAAGACCTGAAAGAAGCAGCCATTATTCTGGGAATAAGGATCTACCCGAGATAGATCTAGAAAGCTGCTTGGACTCTCCCAGAGCACATACATTGACAAAGTGTTGAAGAGATTCAACATGGATCAGTCAAAGAGGGGACTGCTTCCGGTATCACATGGCGTCTCTTTATCTAAGGACATATGTCCCCAAATAAAAGATGAGAGAGATATCATGAGTCAGATCTCAGTCGGATCGATCATGTATGCCATGATATGTACGTGACCTGATGTCTTGCATGCTTTGAGCATGTGCAGTCGCTATCAGACCGATTCAGGTGATGGTGACTGGATTGCTGTTAAGAACATCCTTAAGTATCTTAGACGAACTAAGGATGCCTTCTTAGTCTATGGAGAAGGAGAAATTGAGGTGACTGGGTTTGCCGATGCAAGTTTCCAAACCGATAAAGACGACTGTAAGTTACAATCATGGTACATATTTCGTTTGAACAACGGAGCAATGAGCTGGAAATCTTCCAAGCAAGAGACTGTTGCCGATTCAACAACAGAAGCAAAATATATTGTTGCAACTGAGGCAGTAAAAGAAGCAGTTTGGATCCGTAAATTCCTAATTGGATTAGGAGTAGTTCCGTTAGCAGCTGAGCCCATACCTTTGTATTGTGACAATAACGGGACTATATCACAGATTAAGGAACCGCGGTTTCATCAACGATCCAAGCATACTTCGATGTTTCCATCTGATTCGTGAGATCATAAATCGCGGCGATGTGAAGATCGAGAAGATCGCATCAGATGACAATATTGTAGATCCGCTGATGAAAGCTATTTCTCAGCAAAAGTTTGAGCGACATGTACATAGTTAAGGTTTTAGATACTTGAGTGATTGGCTATGAGCCAAGTGGGAGATTGTTGGACAATTATGACCCATAGTATCACTATTTGTAAAAGACATTATGTTTTTGTACAAATTAACTATGTGACAAAAGAAATTGCTATTTTGTCACTTTGTAATTGGATTACTTGGATATATATAAATGATAAAAGTCCATATGATTAGTACCAGATTAATAAGATATGAGACAATATTAATCCACGAAAGGTTTGATCATTAAATATCCCTAGTCGTAGTATTATCGAGACTGGACATCGATAATGCAGAATAGACTAGTATTACATTTGTGCGCGTTATGGAAGCTTAACGACATAGTTCTCATATATTTAAGTATTGGATACTTATGCAAGTGTGATAAGAGGTTCTGTTAGCCGTTGGACCGGGAATAGCTTCGCTCTGGATAGACCCCTCAAAGTCTAATTGGTAGTATGACTATGTGTCTATGGGAATCCGAATCAGGGTAGGTGTATGTGGTCTTAACCTGAGACTTGCATCGCTAATACTTGCGACAAGCAGTACGCTTTGTTTTTGGTTGTCCGGAGCTTTAACAGGTTCTGTGTACACCTCTTCTAGGTTTACTGAGAATCGTAGTGTATTGGGTGTGATGTCAAGATGAAAGTATCACTTCAGTCATATGGAGATGATGATCACGCAGGATAAATAACTAGTACTCTGAAATGCAGCAGCTATCGGGATAATATGACTAGGTCATGATTATCCGATTACAGAGACTAGTTGCTAGTGATCCGATATATGCTTCGTACGGGGCAAACACAATTTCAGCCCTAGGCCTAGCATGTGACATCTGATACTGGATCGTATTACGCAATACTTTGTATACTACGCCTAATACAGATTATATATTATTCGTTGAATATTTCTGGAGAATTGAGTAGGCACGGTGCTTTGCTAGAAGCCAACAATGTCTTGTAAATCGGTGAGAACGTGGTACGAGGTATGCAAGTGTCGGATAGTCTGACAACCGTATTTACTGCCAACATATCTAGGAATCTTTTGGGTCGCTTCCCAAAGATTCACCAATGATATTTGACTCGAACAGAATTAATCTATAATTAATTTTAATAGAGAAAATTAATCTGAGATTAATTGCGGCAAGAATTAATCTGGGATTAAATTCGTATAGAAGAGAGAACGCGATTAATTTGGAATTGATCGATAAAATAAATTAAATAGTTAAATTGGAATTTTCTATTTAATTTATTTATTTGGGCTAAAATAATATATCAAATATATTAATTGAAATTGGATTTCATTACGGAATTAAAATTGGATTTTAATTCGAGCGAACGAATTAATTTGGAATTAATTCGTAAGCGACTTTCGTAATAATTTTACGAGGCATAATTATTTAATTAAATTGAATTTAATTATTTAGCGACGAAAAATTCGTTTAGTCGGATTAAACAAACCCGTGCCCAAAGCTTAGTTGTGTGTTGAGTGGGCCAACTCAAATTTGGAATTTCAAAGTTATGGGACCCACTTGACTTACATCAACTTGTCAAAAGATGATGGAAGTAGTTGAGCTCATTTAATGTAATCTTTCACACAACTAAAGTGTGTTGAGCAAGTTTTGTAACACTTGCTTTTGCTTTTTGAAACAAGTCAACACAAAAACCACTTCATCTCTCTTCTTTCTCTCATTGGCCGAGAGCCTTCTTCTCTCTTTGGAAATTTTTGTTGCAAAAATTTCAAGCTTGCTAGCACATTTAGAGTTGATTAAGGTGATAGGGAAACTCACCCAAGAGTTGGAAACACTCTACAAAGCTTGGAGCTTCAACATACATCAAAGGAATTTTTGACCGATCAATGTAAGTCTTCCGCAACTTATCTTGGTTTATTCACACACAAATCGTTGTTTAGAGACATTGGGCATGTGTATGACACTAACACTTCTTAGACCAGGATATCGTTAATATTACTTTGCCATTTAACATAGTTTTCTCATGTTAACTTATCGTTTGCTGAAATGGAAATAATTGGGGAAACCATAACAAAAAATATAAACATGCATTCATTATCATTACTTGCATATTAAATCATCATAAATAACTTTTGGCATCAAATTAAACGTAATACACGAACAATGTATAATGAACTAGAAAACTAAGAAAAAATTGTTATGATATGGTAAGCTAACCTTCCGCAAATAAGTGTTGTCGTATGGTAGGTCATTTATTTGCATCTTTAGATCAAGACAATCTTAATCGATCAATATATTCGAGAATAACTCTTATTCCTATATTAATCAACCACCATTTGATTTGATCAATGAGTTTTGATTAACAATTAATTATTCCATTGTGAGTGTAAGCCGTCGTTTCAGAATTCTTGGATTTAACTAGTGAAATGTCGCTATAGAGTAGGTCAAATTATTAGGTACATCTAGAATTCATATCCTTTCAGAATTCAATTTTGATATTGACCCAAAATGGACATCATCTGTAGGGAAGGAAAATAAAGCCATCTCCACGCGCCATTTGAATCTCACGTTATCGAACTAACAATGGAGATCGCATGATAAATTATCATATAATCCTCTCGCACTTACTATTTTAAAATTTAGGTTTCCTATTTTTAAAAAATATATATTATTTTTACACTAGTATTTTCTTGTTTAGATTATGCGCGGCTAATAACATAACTTAATCTATACTAGTGAAGTATCAACGATCTTTCCAATTTTAACCCTTAAAATTTTATTCACTAATTTTTTTATAAGTCAAAACCAACTTAACTTAATTAAACTATTTAACTAAGTTTTTTTTTAGTGATCTAACAAATTTTTAACTTATTAAAATTTAGTCCATTAAAAAAATTGTTAAATTAAAATTTTGATATTTTTAAATTGACAACACTTAATTAAACTTTGTAATTAAATTATATGGTATCTTAGTAATTTTAACTATTAAAATATTGATACTTCAATTTTTCAAATTAGAAATTTCGGAATTTTTATTTTAACAACTAAAACAATTAAAACATTTTAAATTATTTTTATGCATATCATTAATCTTATTTAAATAATTTTAAATATCATAAAATATTTTATATGACAAGTCTTTCTTTTGTATACATGACAATAGAACTAATATTACATCAAAATTTTTGGCAATCACATAAAATATAAATACACAAAATTTTTTACAACAATTCCAAAAATGGCCTTATAACCTTACATTATCCAAATAAATAAAACAAAATTAAAAGTTGAAAAAATTTATGACCAATGTATTTTTAAACATTCATAAACATGAATAATTAATAAAGTGTGCTTACTCATTCACAACATGTAATCACAATTGTATCACATACAATAACATTCAAAATAAAAAAAAATTAATTAAAATATAGGGAGTTTAGAATATTTTTCAACCTATTCTGATGTTAATTGTAGAGATTTTCGCTCGAACTCTTCTCGAGATATCATCTTGAGCAGTGGAAGCACACTTGGCCCACATGATCGGACATGAAAACTTTTTCTGCTTTCCCTTGGTCACTGTCGAAATTGCACATCAGTAAACCTCACTGAGTATATCAGTAATCACTGAAATTCTATAATTTCGATTAGCTCAGTAGTGCCGTAATTTTACAGTGATTTCGAAAAATTTCATAGCCCCAATAGCTATATCCTTTATATAACTAGGATAATTTGTGGCTTAAACTTAATGTATGGAAAGTAAAAATTACCCTCCATTTTTTACTTGAATTAAATCAAAGATATAATCAATATCTTAATATATATTTTTTTTAAAAAAAATGAATTTTGAATTAATTATTTCAAATTCAAAAAATTTGAATTTTAAACAATTATCTTATAATCAACTATTATAGAAACTATATATTAGACACACTTGGCCCATAGGATCGAACATGAAACCTTTTTCTACTCTCCCTCTCGATCTGGCGACTCTGGAGTCTATGGACCTGATCCCCATCAGAAATGGTGCTCGTCAGCACATCTATATTCCTGGCCAAGAGATAAGCCAACTGCACAATAGAAAATGGGGCCAGTATGACAAAAAAAGGAATGATATATTTACAAAGGGGAAGTATACTTTATCTTTGTGTGAAATCGACCGGTTATGTCGATGACGTCCTCGGGGTACAGGTCCTTATAAGTCGTGGCCTGGTCGATGGTCTCATGCTTGGCCATGAAATTTATGGTCGAGAGAAGATGGGCCATGCCCCCTTACATCCTCCGTAAAGTTATTGATCCCCGGCAATGGATTACCTTATTGATTTGGAGAGGGGGAAGCCAGGGCTTTACCTTTCCTGCCCACCATTTTTCTCCTCGGAGCCCTCTCAGTAGGCTCTTCAGTCTCCTCATCTCCGACCTGGTGGAAGCATCTCTTAGATGGTTGGGAGGGAGTAAATGTAGCTTGGGACGGTTAGGGAGTACTTGTGGTTTGAGTTGCCTACGGAGCACTTGAAGTTTGGGTTGAAAGGGTCGATATTTGATTGGTTTGGGGGGCACTTCAGGGGCTGATGGTGTTGGAGTTGGTGCTTGGAGCGCCAATCCGAATAATGTATTGTATATTTTATTATTTATTAATAAAATAACTATATTTTCATTTCATACCTTATTAATGATATTGTCATTATGCATATTAGATTGATGTATAAATATGATAAGAATGACATCTACCTTAGAATAGTCTTGTAGTAATACTGGACACTAGGTGGTCCGACATTGGGATAGTATTACTATTATAAACTATTCTTAAAGTAAATATTCATAGTCGTTGGTTTTGGAATACAATCGAATTCCTATAACCTAGAATACTAGCACATATCGTATATTAGAATTGGAGTTCCAATGGTTTAACCTGATGTACCATGAGCTTTGGAAGCTTGTATAGATATGTGGGTATTGGTTGGACCGAATACTGAATGACTCACATGTGATTCCTAATAGTTGGAAGTACACAACACCGTCAATAGGAATCTCCTCAAGTCGAGTAGCATATGTAATCTTTTGACTATAGGATAACATTGATTTTGTGTGAGATCCTCCACACTTTGATGTCATGTATGTCATAAATCTTTCATGGTCTAGCCTCTATATGTTCATTGGGTGTAGACCGATGCACTCATTAATTAAGTGTGAATCAAGATAGGATCCGTCGGCCCATATGTATACCATAAGAGATTTAGGTATTCATGTAAGTAAGTCACGATTATTAAAACTTTGGCCAAAGTTGATCACCTATGGTGGATCACATATATAAGAAATGGTTTGTGATTAGTTGTAAAGAATCATGGACATGTCGACATGAGATGTGAGCCTCGCAAACTTGACGGTGTATTCTATGTTTCCTAAACATAACTCGAATAGCCTGTGACGGATGGATTGATAAATAAATGTGATGACCTTGACTTGTATAGTTCAGAAAGGTCGTTCATATTCTTCGCGAATTTGGAGATGGTCGAATTACGTACATATTAGCTAGGCTTATATAACGAACATGTCTGAACTTAGAGAGTCCCAATATGAAGTGTACTCGTTGAGCACTCGGGTAGCTGATTAATTTTGATAAAAGATAATATTCGATATTATAATTATCAACTAAGATAATCAAATGTTATTGGATAACATTGATTATTTACTTTGACCTAACTGGATTAATTCAATAATTACACAAGAGCTTAATTGTAAATTCATAAATATCTATACTATTTGAGGATATTTTGGTAATTCCAAATATATAATTATAGGTATTTTTGGCCTGATTGAATTGGATTAAATCAAAGTGGAAGACATGTAACTAATTCATTAATTAAGCTTTGTCTTGATTTAATTGGATTAAATCAAAGTGGTAGACAAAGGTGATTAGCCACACCTAATTATACATATTTGGACAAATTAGATTAAGCTCACTTAAAAGTTGATTAGAACTTTTATTAATTAAAAATTGCCTAAATTGCTTTAAAGGTTGATTTGAAGGTTGAAATTGATCGTTACCTAGGGGAGTGTTTAGGATTGATTTGAAGGTTGAAATTGCTCACTGCCTAGGGGAGTGTTTAGGATTGATTTGAAGGTTGAAATTTCTCACTGCCTAGGGGAGCGTCGCAACACTGACCTTCCAGCTTCGAAACATTGAGCATCAGACATCCGGGCGTCACGACTCTCACCATTACGCGTCACGACTTAGGGACATTGAGCTATCATATATTTCTCTCACAGATTTAGGCGTTGCGACTCCTAATCCTCCGTGACGCGACACTGAGAGCTGATAAACACTAAAACTTCATTTTCTCTGTTCCAGAGTTTTCGGACTCTGATTTGGTCCCATTTTTTCCTACGGATTCGTATCGGAATGTAGTTTTTATTAAAATATTTTAAAATAGACTTATCCCTGATATCCTTGGGTTAGACCTATTATCGATGTGCGGGGCACCGATCCGACCCTAGGGGTTCCACAACCGCCCTAACAGATGGAGCAGTTCCATGTGTTGATTTTCGACATAATTGGGATAGTTATTCAAGGGTGGACACTGCTGGACCTGCCCCGTGAAGTCCGCAAAGCCTCATGAACAAGCTGGATAGAGCTCTTGAAACCAGACATTCTTACCGACAAACGAAGACAGTAAAAACAAGAAAATGAGAAAAACAACAAAAAGAAAATGATAAGACAATCAACATGAAGTCGGTGGGCCAGTTAGAACTTTCCACTCTGCCTGGACTGGGGTGGTGGAGAGCTCAGGGTGAGGTCTGAGTCGGCGAGGGCAGAAGGATTGATGAGGTCCCTGTAATGATCTTCGAATTCAAGTGCCTTCTTTACCCTGGCCTGGGCCTCGTGGTGGACTTTTGGGAGGTCACCACAGCAAGCTAAAAAAGGCTTGGAATTTAGTAGATCATTAAAGGTCGGTTAGAAGGAAAAGAGAGGTCAGGTTATTACCTCCAACTTAGAAGACATGAGGGACTATGATGCGTCGGCCTTCTACCCACTGATGCTTTCCCCAATGACCCTCGACCCAAAACCATTTGTCATTTCTTGTTAGTGAATGGGAGATTGGTGATGATGTGGGAGATCTCGGCATGAGTGGAAATGTAATACCAACTCTTGTACTTTTTAGGTTGAAATTCATTCGGTACAACCTTTTCAGCTCAAAGATAGTCGGCTCTCCCAGCCCGGCTCGTCTCCAAATCACATAGAGGCTAGCCTGTACCCTCAATCCATTCAGGTTTTAGCTGGAACGGGGCTAGGTTCATGGCTTCCAACATCATTGGGAAGTAATTTTTCATGGGCAAGCGCTACCCTATGTAGAAGAAGCCGTGTACATCGCCCCTTGGTTACCCTAGGCCGGCTCACCTAATCCTATTCAGTGGGGACTTGTAGGATGATGGCCTCAGGGATGTCGAAACTTTCTCTCAGTTATTGTCGAAGCTGATGAGTGGTAATTACATCACTTATTCCCACTCATTTAGCCTAATGCTTTGTATTGTTTCTCGAGATTTATGAACGTTTTGATGTGTTTTGTTGTTATTTTGCAGAAAAATAAAGTTTGGAAAGCACTGGAGGCAATTTGGGGGCAAAAACGGACAAAAATGCGTCCACAGGGATATTTTGGTCTTTAGCGCGTCGCGACGCCAAGAATCCCGCGTCGTGAGTCCCAGGAAGCGCCGAATGTGCTAACATGCGCCGTCTGCCACATGTCAAAATCTGATAGGTTGGACTTGCTAACGTGCGCCAGATCTTGCTAACGTACGCCGCCCTTGCTAACGTGCGTCGCATGCCACGTGTCATCACCTCATTGGACCACCCAAACCGCGTGCCACGTGTCGCCTCTCTATTGGACCGAATAATCAACGAATCAGAGCATGCCACGTGTCACCATTCTATTAGACCGAATTTACACCCAATCACAAGCTGACACGTGGCACGATTTCATTGGACCGCATCGCCAGCCAACCAGAGCGTGACACGTGTCACCAATTATTATGCCGACAACCGTGTGGTCAACCCCGCGTGGACTCCAGTAACTGTTGACAGAGTCGCGACGCTAGTGCAATTTCAGCGTCGCGACGCTGACCAAAAATGCCTATAAATTGAAGATGCCAGATTCAGTTTCTCCTCATGCTTTCCTTGGGAGCTTTTCCCTGTTTTAGAGGATTGCATTTAGTTTTTTATGTATTAATATTTAATTATTTTAATATGTATTTTAATTTTCAGTAATAGTAATAGTAGTTCTTCTTCTTATCTTTTCTTTTATGTTTAGTAGTTAATTTTCCGCTGGGGTAAAAGGTGAAACCTTTAATATAATTATCTAGGTAAATCTCACTTAATTATAATTTATAAATTATAATTTAACCGGATTAATTAATGTCAGACTTTATTACCGCCTATATGGCTGGTTTAAATATAAATTACCTTACCGCCTATATGGCTGATCTTTATGTGACAGATAATTACCGCCTATATGGCTGGTGTAATTGGACTAAATGGATTACCGCCTATATGGCTGGTTTTAAATGTTTAATATTATTAATTCCTGAGAATGCAGAATATAAAATAATTTATATATTATAATAAGTGAGATTCCTAGTTAGAAATATTAATTGTGGATCCTCTAACCCCCAACATTTTATTTTATTCTAGGGAAGTGATGAAACACAATATCCACATTTAATAATTGATTTTTTTTTATGGGTAATTTTTTAGTTTGTTTATTGAGTTTTAAGCCTAATGCTTCTTGTTGTCTGATCACAATAAGATTGATATGGTAAACTTAAAATGAACTAGACATAAGGATTTTAGGTTTCAGCCTTAGATTCAATAGCTCACGATCTTCCTTCAAGATAGATAACCCTTTAATAGATTTCCTTACAGGATAGGAATATACCTGTCGGGCGTGGGTAGCCATAATTGGAACTTAATCTTAATGAATCCAGGTAATTTGGTTGACATAGACATATGGTTCAATTGAGTTATACTGGGTATTTGCGTCTGACCATCGGAAGAGGCTTTCGCATATCATCGTGTTCCAGGTTAGCAAATTAATTTATTACACATAAATAAGAGAATCAATTCATTTTTATAATAATATTGTGTGGAGTCACGACCCTAGATCCTTGAGTCTTTTATTTTATTTTTCCTTAGTATTTTCTTTTGAGTCTGTTTTTATTTTTATTTTGCAAAACCACATTCAACCAACCAAAAGCAATCAATTCCATTCTCCCTATAATTAGATACCTGTAAATAAATAGTATCAATAATTAATAACAACAGTAGGAATTAAGTCCTCGTGGGATCGATATTTTTATACTACTTGAATGAACGTGCGCTTGCGTTATATGTGTGTGTTTACGCTGGTCAAGTTTTTGGCGCCGTTGCCGGAGACTTATTTTTCTTGAGTTATTAATTTTGAAGCTATCTAATTTACTTGTATCTAATTTTCTTTATTTTTATCTGTAATTTTTATTTCTTTCTTTTATTTCAGGTGGTTGAAAAATGGAACACTACTGGGAGATTGAGAGATTACGAGCTTTATAAGAAGATACACCCCAAATCTGGGAGCAACAGTTCGGTTTTCTGAGGCCTGTTGTCCAGCCCAACAATTATCACTGGATGTCAGAACCAAGCAATACTACATTTGCTCATCAGAACGAAATGGGGAAATGTGTAATATGTGATGGTAACCACCCGAGCGATCAATGTATATACCTTTCAGAGTGGCAGAATTATTGGAATCATTCAAGGTACGAAGAGACATCACATTTTCCATCTTATCCACCATCTACCTACGATCTTCATCAACAACCAGAACCATCAGAGGAAGATCAGATGATTGACATGCTCAAAGATTGGGTCAAGAAACAAGACGAAAAGTTGGATACAATGCTTGAAACATGCCAGAATCAATTTAAAAGTATTAAGAGACAATCAGAATTCATTCAGAGACTGACAGATCAAACGAGACAGTACCTCAAGAAGAATTATCAGATGAAACTGACAAAGCCTTCGAGTACCAATCATTTCACAATGACACCTTAACAGAGGAGGAGGCTGAGCAGTATCAACAACCAGAGGTATCAGTTCAGGTGCCCGAACCAGCAAAGTCACGATTTGATTTTTATTATTCGATTCTGACGAAGATGAAGCTGATCTATTTGTACCAACTGCACCAACAACGAAGGATCAAACTTTTAATCCTCCAAATGAAGACCTTGGAGCATGCTTTACCATGATGTTTGAAGAAGATCTACCTGAGCCAATCATTTCACCGAAATCAGAGGATGAAGACCTAAAATCTGACACATCTTTTCATCCTCAGGTTGACAATTTTGAAGTATGTATTTCACAGATGACAGATGAAGAGCTGAATATGGAAATTCTAAAATACATCTATGAAGAAAAGGTGGAACAAGAAGCAGAGCAAATGAAGGAGCAAATATCTAACCTTATTAAGATCCAAAGCATTCAGGAGAAACATTGTTGTATCGGGAGTATAAATCAAAGACATCACCTAGAAACTTGACAGAATGGAACTTCCATTCCAAGTCAAGCACCATACAAGACCTCATGATTTTATTTCTTTCTTTGCAGGAACCACTGGAACAAAAAGAAGCAAAAAGGTGGCACAAGCACTAAATAGGACAAAATTCCTTTTGCCACTTTACCGTTGGAAGAGACCCATCAAAAGCAACGCTCACAGGATTGTTTTTAATCGGACATCCAAAACGACGTTGAAACCTCCTTAACAGATGATTTCAGTCACGTCTGGCTGAAGACGTAAAATTTAGCGCTAGCAGGGAGGCAACCCATGCAATTTGTTGTAATTTCTGTTTTCATATTTTGTGTATACATGTTGTAGAGTTTTAATTTTGTGTGTTATTTTGTAGGGAAAAGCACAAACGGAGCATTTAAAGACAAATGAATGGTGTTTGGTAATCACAAAGATGAGAAACAATTCATTAGAGATGGCTGAGTAAAGAATGAAATCTTAAGACACATACTAATGGATTTATATACCAAATAAAATGGCGTATTGCGTACACAATTCCGTTGCCTTAATTATTGCTTTGATTCGCTTTTCTGTTGTAATTATCTTTATTTTCGTAGACAGGATCCATACTTTTTGACCTTTCACGATTCATTTTGTTGTTTAGCAAACAAACGTCCTCTGGAAGATAATAGTGCTATTATTACTCACCCTTTTTCAGGTACTATAAATTCATCCCGTCATTGCACTTTTGAAGGCATCCAGAGTTGAGAAGAAATACATAAAAAATGGAAGCTACTTCAAGAAGACGAGTTGAAAACATCTGTGTGTTTTGCGGTAGTAGTGTTGGTGTTAAACCACAATACGTAGAAGCAGAACATGAATTGGGTCGAGTCTTAGCTGCAAGGAATATGCACTTAAATATGGCGGAGGAAATCTTGGACTTATGGGGATCGTTTCAAAGGCTGTACAGGAAGGAGGCAGTCACGTTTTGGGAATCATCCCAAAACCCTTGGCAGAGGCAAATCTTATTGGATCATCAAACGGAGAGGAACTGATCGTGCCAGGTATGTCTGAACGACTTGTGGAAATGATTAACCGTGCTGATGTTTTATCGCTTTGCCAGGTGGCTTGGGCACATTGGAGGAAATATTTATAGTATTATCTTGGGCGAACCTGAACATACACCAGAAACCAATTGGATTGCTCAACGTTGATGGATTTTATGATTTTCTTTGCGTGTTTCTTGATGATGCTCGGAGAAATGGGTTCGTGTCAAAACCTATGAAAGAACTCATCTTCACTGCCAGAACTGCTCCAGATCTAATAGACCAACTCATAGCCTATGAACCACAAGTTGACCCTATCCTTTCAAAGATAAATTGGTCCGAGGACGATCGTGGTAAGAGGCGTCGAATTAATCTGGATCTTAACCTTTAATTTCGTGTAGAATTTCAGCTAACCAGGTACGGCCTTTAACTCTTCCTTTACTTTTAAGACATTGGGGGAATGTCTCATTTAGGTTTTGGGGAGGGAATTAGTTGATCAGTACCTTGTTTTTAGTTTGTGTGTTGTTTTTATTTTTAGTCCAAAATTTTTCGAAAAATACAAAAAAAATTGAAATTTTTCAAAAATTACAAAATATTTTGCGTTTTTGTGTTTGACTAAAAATGTGAAATTGGTGAGAGATAGCTGAGTAAAGAGTTCCCACTCCTGATACGTATCTCAAACCATTTATTTCGGAACAAGTTAATTTTTGTTTATTTCATTTTAAATTATTTAATTTGTAAATTCTCCTTAACACTGACTAAAATGAACCTTTATATGCTCAGTTGGCAGATATTATCAACATGCATAGTAACATACGGACATGAGCTGTAATTGGAAAGTTTGTAATATTCAGTGCTTTAGTTTAATTGGAGGAAACATCTCAAAAAGTGATGGAGTAAAAAAAAAAAAAAATCTGAGATCCGAGTTTAAGTCTGTAAGGGTGTTTTAACACCTAGTGCCCTAAAGCCAACTGGTTTGGAGTCACTGGCCCAAAGCTCGTTACATGGATCGAAGATGCTGCAAAAATATATATATCTGAAGTCTGAGTAATTAAGTCCGTAGGGGTGTTTAACACCTGGTGCCCTAAAGCCAACTGGTTTGGGAGCCACCGACCCAACACTCGTTACATAGATTGAAGGTATTGTATATAAATAAAAAATAGTGAAAAAGCAAAGAAAAAATCAGAAAAATAAAAAAAAAAAAAATTATTCCATTGCTACAAAAAGGTGTGAAATCTGATAAAACTTTAGGACAAAAATATTACTCTCTTATTAACTATACTTATGACTGTTGTGGGCAAAAATGAGTTGATTAATATTTTGTTAGCTGTGTATATGGAGAATGGTAATATAATCGGAGAATTTACTTATTCGGTAATTTAGAATGAAACAAAACAACTAGTAACTTGGAGTAGAAGTTTCATCTGATTAGTCACTAATTCTCTTTTCTCTTGTTTTTTGCTTTTGTGTGCATTAGTTTTAACTAACTTTTTTACTTTAGTAAAAATGTTTGTGGGTATCATTGCTGTAAGCTCTTATGAGACTACAACTCGTCCACTAGGAACACCTAGGGGTTTAAAGGCTTGTTGCATACGCTAAATGCAATCGTGATCCCTACGAAAGTGGCTTAGTTAATTTTGTTTCTTTATGTTATTTTATTTTATGTTTTGCTCGAGGACTAGCAAAATGTTAGGTTTAGGGGTGTGATGAGTGGTAATTACATCACTTATTCCCACTCATTTAGCCTAATATTTTGTATTGTTTCTCGAGATTTATGAACGTTTTGATGTGTTTTGTTGTTATTTTGCAGATAAATAAAGTTTGGAAAACACTGGAGGCAATTTGGGGCAAAAACGGATAAAAATACGTCAACATAGATATTTTGGTCTTTAGCGCGTCGCGACGCCAAGAATCCCGCGTCGCGACTCCCAGGATGCGCCGAATGTGTTAACATACGCCGTCTGCCACGTGTCAAAATCTGATAGGTTGGACTTGCTAACGTGCGCCGGATCTTGCTAACGTGCGCCGCCCTTGCTAACGTGCGCCGCATGCCACATGTCATCACCTCATTGGACCACCCAAACCGCGTGCCACGTGTCGCCTCTCTATTGGACTGAATAATCAACGAATCAGAGCATGCCACGTGTCACCATTATATTAGACCGAATTTACACCCAATCACAAGCTGACACGTGGCACGATTTCATTGGACCGCATCGCCAGCCAACCAGAGCGGGACACGTGTCACCAATTATTGTGCCGACAGCCGCGTGGTCAACCCCGCGTGGACTCCAGTAACTGTTGCCAGAGTCGCGACGCTAGTGCTATTTCAGCGTCGCGACGCTGACCCAAAAATGCCTATAAATTGAAGCCGCCAGATTCAGTTTCTCCTCATGCTTTCCTTAGGAGCTTTTCCCTGTTTTTAGAGGATTGCACTAGTTTTGTATATATAAATAATATTTTTAATTATGTATTTTAATTTTCAATAATAGTAATAGTAGTTCTTCTTCTTCTCTTTTCTTTTATGTTTAGTAGTTAATTTCCGCTGGGGTAAAAGGTGAAACCTTTAATATAATTATCTAGGTAAATCTCACTTAATTATAATTTATAAATTATAATTAACCGGATTAATTAATGTCAGACTTTATTACCGCCTATATGGCTGGTTTAATATAAATTACCTTACCGCCTATATGGCTGGTCTTTATGTGACAGATAATTACCGCCTATATGGCTGGTGTAATGGACTAAATGGATTACCGCCTATATGGCTGGTTTTAAATGTTTAATATTATTAATTCCTGAGAAAGCAGAATATAAAATAATTTATATATTATAATAAGTGAGATTCCTAGATAAGAAATATTAATTGTGGATCCTCTAACCCCGGCATTTTATTTTATTCTAGGGAAGTGATGAAACACAATATCCACACTTAATAATTGATTTTCTTTTTATGGGTAATTCTTTAGTTTGTTTATTGAGTCTTAAGCCTAATG
The DNA here is from genome assembly GCA_019454045.1 of Zanthoxylum bungeanum. Taxonomy (NCBI): domain Eukaryota; kingdom Viridiplantae; phylum Streptophyta; class Magnoliopsida; order Sapindales; family Rutaceae; genus Zanthoxylum; species Zanthoxylum bungeanum. Next base: position 36,163 of record SKCR01025408.1, read on the forward strand.
CTTCTTGTTGTCTGATCACCAATAAGATTGATATGGTAAACTTAAAATGAACTAGACATAGAGATTTTAGGTTTCAGCCTTAGATTCAATAGCTCACGATCTTCCTTGAGGATAGATAACCCTTTAATAGATTTCCTTACAGGATAGGAATATACCTGTCGGGCGTGGGTAGCCATAATTGGAACTTAATCTTAATGAATCCAGGTAATTTGGTTGACATAGACATATGGTTCAATTGAGTTATACTGGGTATTTGCGTCTGACCATCGGAAGAGGCTTTCGCATATCATCGTGTTCCAGGTTAGCAAATTAATTTATTACACCAAATAAGAGAATCAATTCATCTTTATAATAATATTGTGTGGAGTCACGACCCTAGATCCTTGAGTCTTTTATTTTATTTTCCTTAGCATTTTCTTTTGAGTCTGTTTTTATTTTATTTTTGCAAAACCACATTCAACCAACCAAAAGCAATCAATTCCATTCTCCCTATAATTAGATATCTGTAAATAAATAGTATCAATAATTAATAACAACAGTAGGAATTAAGTCCTCGTGGGATCGATATTTTTATACTACTTGAACGATACGTGTGCTTGCGTTATACGTGTGTGTTTACGCCGGTCAGAAGCCCGATCCATGTCAAGGTTTACGAAATCAAGTTTGGGGTGATTTAGCTCGGGTCGGGGCACCATTCTATGGTAAGATTGATTCTCCTATTTAAATGTGGTCGATGTGGTGTCGTAGTCATCAGGACTTTCTGATCCCGAGTTGTGGGTAGTCTCGCTCGTGGGTGGCACAGTAAGAGGCAAGATATCGAGGGGAGTAGAGGAGGAAGTCTCTAATCCTGACATTCCTGTCAAGACAGGACCCGAGATGGAAGGTTAGTTCATAGTCAGAATTAAATTTATGATTAGTGGAGTTTATGCTAAAGCTAGGGTTATTGTGTCATCATCCCTACCAAGTGGCCAACCCTAAAAAGGCTCTAAACACCATAACAATGGAAAAATAATAAGTTTGTATAGCACAACCAAGGCAAACACACCCACAAAGAACCCAGAAACACATGTTCCCTTATCTCTAACAAAAACCCAAAAAAAAAAGCACACCCGCAAACAACAGAAATACACCCACATAAATAAACTCATCCCTCGTGCTTCCATTAACACAAAAAAAAAACCAAAACAATCAACAAATACACAAAAGCAAACAAGCCATGCCAACAAGTTATTTTCATTATTGCAAACAGAAACATGGACATGGAGGAAAAATAAATAGTGGGGGACTTACTTATGAAGATTAAAGATGATGATGAATGACGCTTGAGGTTATTGAAAGCCTGAAGTTTCAAGGAACAGTGTGAGCTCATAAATTTCTTTGAGGAAGATGAAATGGTAAAAGAAGGAATTGGATGGGAAACATCATTTAATTGGGGGCTCAGGCTGGTTTCAGCCATTAGATTGAGGCATATGGCAAGATCAGCTCCACGTGTGAAGAAAATCTCAGCCCTTAAATTCAAATGAATCTCAGATTGAAGATACTGTTTTAGTAGGGCATAATTGTCTTTGGTTTTGGCGCGCAAGCCGTGGATGCGCAACACCTAGCATCTCGGGAAACGAAGTGAAGAGGCGGCCTGACAAACATGACGGGCATTTAAGGAAGGCCATTAAGATTTCACAACTTCCTAGAGGCGGTTTGAAAGCCATAGAAAGACCTTTCAACTGGCGGCGAAAAGACAATCATTACTGAAAAAGATAATTTGTAGCGATACATGTACTTTCGGGACCCGAGGGACGTGACAGTATGGATATTCACGAGTTAAGACCCAATGACATGGGCACTATCTACACCTTTTATTGTAGTTCCCGACATCAACTCACCAACTCATTGATATGGAGAATTAGGGAACAAGTGTTGATGGTGAATTTTAACCCGAGAAACTCTGAAGCCTGAAGAGGGATATAATGAGGTTTGCACTTAACGGATGGTCCAAGGTCCTTACGAGGATGAGAGATCAGGTGAATGGCCCGAGCCCGTAGTGCTGATGAACACCTTAGGGCAGAACCAGTTGAGGAGGATAGGTTGAGATACCGACCCGACTTGATAAAATGATATCAGATCTGATTGCACTTGAGCATCTGTGAAGTCTGACCCGAGGTGGTAAATCACTACCGACCCGACCTGGTAAAGAAGCAAGGAAGAGGATCTAGCACCATTCACCTCGGCATACTACCTGGGGACCGACGTCGGGGTTGTAGTATCTTGTGCTTGAGTATGGATGACATAAGCCCTACATAAAAATTTGAGCCTCTAGAAGGCTGATATGACAGGAGTTGGTCAGAGGCTTTCCTTCTGACACACAAAACAACATAGGAGTGGTTGAATTGCTGGCTGTCACATGAGCATAATGTGTTACAGAGGATAAATGTGGGAATGGTGATTTTTGCTGACAGATGGTGGTTGAGTCAGAAGACCAGTGCTACTATTAGTAGGCAGTTGGGAAAAGGAACATGGGTGACAGTGACTGGATGACATGAGCTGACGTCACGAGTTGGAGTAACAGTAGATTTAGAAACCTATATAAAGGGTTGAAAGCTTAGATTTAAGGGTTAGTATTTTTTACATTCCACCACTTGTAAAAGTGATCCAAAAGCTTAGTGATATAGAGAGAAAGCCGATCGGTCTTGATCCGAGCTCGTAAAAATTTCATTTCTTGGTTCTTGTGGACGTAGGTTGGAGCCACTCTCCGCCGAACCACGTTAAACCCTGTTTTCCTTGTGATTTTCTATTTGCTTATCAAGTTTGCTTTGGTTCCTAATTAACCAAACAAATTCACTACTTTGAAAAAGTTTATTCGAAGAGTAGATTTCCTAAATTACTCATGGAACGAAAAATAACCGTCAACATATACTATAAATATATTCCAATAGATTTTAGATAGTATATATGTAGATTAATTGATAATGTATTAAAAAAATACTCGACCATTAGGCATCAATCACCATCATTTTATGTTGGTCCTCATAGACCTTTTCCATTTAATAGTTTAATTCAATAGAATCAGTCAATAGTCAATAAATTCCATGTGTAACATATAATCATTCAAAATAATAACTCAAAATTACATCTAGATAACGAAGTGCCAATAAAGCGAATGATTAAAACCTTAAAACATTTGATGTTTGTTTATTAATTAGTACCATTTCGTCATGCCATATCCTGAAAATTTAACAATGTCTTAATACATCTGTCTTAAGCTTAAAACTCAGACTAATAGTTGTCGTTTTCATTTATTATGTCATGCAATAATCCAAAGCAAATCCAAATAACGTGCCATAAGGTCCTACTTGTGCATATACCATCTTTTTTTTCTTTCAATTTGTTATATTATTCGCCTAATTTTCAAAGGGTGCTGAGCATATCCACCATTATCTCCTTATCCTTTTGATGAGAGAATCATGCACTTTGCTTGGTTCATTCATGTCACATTTTATTTTCTAAAGAGTAGGCCCCAATTAAAATTGCAAAAAAAGAGCACTTATCCTCCCACCCCCTCTGACACTTGCTCCTCATGTCCTCCCTCCCCAAATTCCAAAAATCTCCCCTTCATTAATACAAATCCCCCCTCCCCAAATCTCTCTCTATCTATTATTAATTTAAAAATAACAATATACTTATTTTATTTTATTAATTAAATTTTTTTATTTTATAATTTTTTTTGCTAAATTTATATTTTTCACTCTTTATATATTTATTCATTTTATTTGTTTAATAAATATTATAAATATTATATTTATTATTATTTATTTTATATTAATTTAATTTGTGTGATTCTTTATTAATTTTTTTAACACTACTTTTGTATAATAAAAATATTCTCATGTATTTTAGAAAAATATATTTTAAAAGAATAGTACAATTAATAATATAAAAAGTTACACTTAAAATATAAAAACAAAAATTCTAATCTATGTTGCGTTCAAAGTCTCATTATGTCGTACTTGGTGGTATACCCAATACTTCGTACTATAATTGATTATGAATCTTATAACGAGTTACACAATCTTTAATAAAGTAAATTTCTCTACTTTAAAAAAAAAATGTATAAAAAATATATGAGATTTATTAAACGAATAGGCTATCAAAAAATATAAGAAAAAAATTTATTAATGAAAAAAATCAAAAAAATAAATAAATGATAAATAAATAAAATAAATAAGAAATTTATAATATTTATTAAATAAATAAAAAAGAATATATATATATATATAATATATAATAATAGAGTAAAAAATAAAATTTTGAAAAATAAAATAAAAAATAATTTATAAATTAAAATATTTAATTAATAAAATAAAATAAGTATTTAATTGATATATTAATACATATACATATATAAATTGATTTTGAAGAAGATGGTTAAAAATATAATTTGTAGGGGAGCCAAGGTGGGGCAAGGGGGGAATTTGTCAGGGAAGGTGGCATGATCAATTTTCCAAAAAAAAAAAAAAAAAAAAAAAAACAAAGAGAGAAAAAGGAAATACCCTACAAATTGTTTGAAAATTCTTCAATTATTTCACAAGGGTATATATGTCTTTTTGGATGGCTAAGGGGTGCTTGAGTGGTTACAATCCATGGAGGGTTGCAACCCCACCCCAAGGGGTGCCCTATGGCACCCTCCCACTCCTTTATAAGGGTCCTTACTCCAAATCTAGGAAGAGATTTTATAAAAAAGACAAGACAATAAATATCCAAATTCTCCAGACATTTTGTTTTTGGTTTTGAGAAAGATCCACCATCTTCCTAGTTCATAAACTTGTAAGGAGTGCTCCTTGTACAAGTAGCATCCAAGTAATCCTGGGAGAACGTTGGCAATACGAAACCGTAGAGCACCTGTGACGGGCCAATAAGTTCTTAAGGACAGAGATCATCTCGACTTGGACAATTCTGTAATCTCCATTTTCTGGTTTGTCTTCAAGTTTTCTGGTTTTAGGGTTTTGCATCTAGATCTACTTTTGGTAGTTTGATCTGTTTGATTTGCATGTTTATATTACTGTTTAATGACAATAATTTTACCACAATCTTAAGAACTTATTGTATCGTGTTATTAGATAGTAATTTGCATGTTAGGGTTTTGAATTGATTTTTCTGGAAAATACGAACTGTGCATGAAAAACCCGTAGGGCGTTCGAACGCCCGACGCACGCGAAGGCTAAAAATTTGAATTTTCGTAAGAACGTTCGAACGCGCGTCTTCAAACGCAACTCGAACGCAAGCCTTCTGCCTTAGAACGTTCGAACGCGTCCTAAACGCAACTCAAACGTGAACTCTCTGGAATCATTCCGTTCGAACGCGTTCACGAACGCTATACGAACGTGAACTCTCTGGAATCATACCGTTCGAACGCGTTATCAAACGCTACTCGAACGTGAACTCTCTGGAAACACTTCGTTCGAACGCGTTATCAAACGCAACACGAACGCACACACACTGGACAGTCTCGTTCGAACGTAGATACGAACGTGACACTAACGACTTTGTCCTGTAAGTATCATAAACTGCAAACTTTAATTAATATTAACTTGGTTAGTCATATACTGTAAACACATTAATCTTGGTTGTATAGATTTAAGTTATTATTAAGTTGTTCAATTATCACAAGCATGCACATAGTGATAAAGTTGAAATTGATTGGTTGTTGCATAATTGGTTGAGAATTTAAAGTGTAATAATACACAAGTAATTCCATCCAATCTTGATTGACATATATATATCTACTTTTATCGTATTAACTGTGCTATTGGACAAGTGTAAATCTGGGTTGTGAATTGCTAAAAGATCCTATTGGAAAAAGTGTTCGAAAAATATTCGTTCACTCAATTTTCCTTAAGTATATTTAGTTGAAATTCAAGGACTTGTGTTTTTGGAACTTTCGTCCATTAGAACAACAAGTGACTACCTAGTACTTCACTTTGAACAAGATCATTCGTTGATCATTGTGTAATTTTTCTTTCGTAGACTGATTGAACCCTGTTGATTTCCAGTTACAAATGGCTAGCGGAAATATCACGGTACCGGTCTCTCACGGAGAAAAGCCGGAGAAATTTGGTGGGGCAAATTTCAAACAGTGGCAGAGCAAAATGTTGTTCTACCTGAACAACTCTCCAGTTGGCTAAATTCCTCAAAGATCCTCCGGGTCCTGTGGAGGGTGAATCTGAATTGGCCAAGGAAGAGCGAGAACAGACTTGGATGTCTGGAGACTTCTTATGCAAGAACTACCTTTTGGGTGGTCTTGACAATACCCTGTACAATGTGTACCAAGGCATGACTTCTGCGAAGGTTCTCTGGGAATCTCTCGAGAAGAAGTACAAAACCGAAGATGCCGAACAAAAGAAATTTGTCGTGGGTAGGTTCCTGGACTACAAGATGGTAGATTCAAGGACGGTGATGTCTCAGTTGGGTGAACTGCAATTGATCATTCATGAAATACTGGATGAGGGAATGAAACTCTGTGAGATGTTTCAAGTTGCTGCCATAATTGAAAAGTTGCCTCCATCATGGAAGGACTTCAGGAGCTATCTGAAACACAAAAAGAAGCAGATGAGCCTTGAAGACCTCAGTGTTCGATTGAGAATCGAGGAGGACAACAGGATGTCCGAGAAGGCCAGCTACAAGACTCTGGAGTCTAAGGCCAACATCATTGAAGGTGCAAAGGGTAGCAAAAAGAGAAAGAACAGTGGAGCTGACTTGGGAACAAGAAGTTCAAGGGAAAATGCTACAACTGTGGAAAGAGCGGTCATATGTCAAAGGACTGCAGGAACAAGAAGTTTCAGGACAAGGGCAAGAAAAAGAAATATGAGGCCCATGTTACTGAAGGCGAGCAGCTGACTGATGATATCTCAGAGATGGAACTATCAGCAGTGGTAACCGAAGCCAACATAGTTGGGAATCCGAGAGAATGGTGGGTAGACACTGGGGCTACTCGTCATATCTGTGCAGACAGTAAGATGTTTTCCATGTACCAGAAGGTCGATGGCGGCGATCATCTGACCATGGGAAACTCGTCTACCTCTCAGGTGGTTGGACAAGGCACAGTGGTTCTGAAGATGACATCCGGAAAAGAGCTAACATTGAAGAATGTACTGCACGTTCCAGATATTCGGAAGAACTTGGTCTCGGGCTCTCTTCTTAGTAAGGCTGGTTTTAAGCTTGTATTTGTTTCTGATAAGTTTGTAATGACTAAGAATGATATGTATGTAGGAAAATGATACCTAACTGAGGGCCTTTTCAAGCTAAATGTAATGACTGTTAATCGTGCTATTAATAAAGCTAGTTCGTCTGCTTATATTATTGTGTCACAAAATGTATGGCATGGGAGGTTAGGACATGTTAATTATGATACCATGCGTAAATTAATTAACATGGACCTTATACCTAAAATTGCAATTGATAGCCAACATAAGTGTGAAGCATGTGTTGAAGCAAAAATGCATAGAACATCATTTCATTCTATAGAACGCAGTTCTGAACCGCTAGAACTTGTACATACCGATGTATGTGACATGAATATTGTGCAAACAAGAGGCGGTAAAAAGTACTTTGTCACTTTTATCGATGACAGCACAAGATTCTGCTATGTGTACTTGCTGAGAAGCAAAGCAGAAGCTATTGAGAGCTTTGTGCACTATAAGAGCGAAGTTGAAAATCAACTTGGCAAGAAAATCAAAAGAATCAGGAGTGATAGAGGTGGTGAATATGTTTCACCATTCGGTGAATATTGTTCTGTGCACGGAATTATTCACGAAACTGCTTACTGCTCCCTATTCTCCTCAACAGAACGGAATTGCGGAGCGCAAAAACCGAACGTTGAAGGAAATGATGAATGCCATGTTGACAAGTTCGGGTCTACCCCAGAACTTGTGGGGGGAAGCCTTGCTTTCCGCGAACTACGTTCTGAACAAGCTTCCTCACAGAAGACTAGACAAGACACCATATGAATTGTGGAAAGGTTTCGTACCTTCCTACAAATACCTCAAAGTGTGGGGTGTCTTGCCAAAGTAATGGTTCCTAAACCTAAGAAGGTTAGAATAAGACCCAAAACTGTTGACTGTGTATTCATTGGATATGCTCACAACAGTAGTGCGTATCGATTCTTGGTACACAAGTCGGAGATTCCTGACATCAATCCAAATATGATAATTGAGTCAAGGAATGCGATATTTTTTGAAGAGACGTTTCCTTATAAGGAAAGACAAATAACGGGGTCTCTCAAAAGGACAACTGACACTGTCAAGGATAGTGATCAGGTTGACCTGAAATCAGATCAACGTGTAAATGCTGAGACAATCGAGCCTAGACGTAGCAAAAGAGCTAGAACGTCTAAGTCGTTTGGTCCCGATTTTCTGACATACTTGTTAGAAAATGAGCCTCAAAGCTATAAAGAAGCTATGGCTTCTCCGGAGGCACCTCTTTGGAAAGAGGCTATTAACAGTGAGATTGATTCAATCCTACAGAACCATACTTGGGAGTTGGTTGATCTTCCGCCAGGTTGTAAGCCGCTGGGCTACAAATGGATATTCAAAAGGAAGATGAAAACGGATGGATCAATAGATAAGTATAAGGCAAGACTTGTCATAAAAGGTTATAGACAAAAGGAAGGCCTTGATTACTTTGACACCTATTCACCAGTGACTCGCATCACATCGATAAGAATGCTCATAGCCATAGCAGCTATATTTGGTCTTGAAATACATCAAATGGATGTAAAGACGGCATTCTTGAATGGTGATTTGGATGAAGAGATTTACATGGAACAACCAGAAGGGTTTAGTGTTCCTGGACAAGAACAGAAGGTGTGCAAACTTGTAAAATCCTTGTACGGATTAAAACAAGCACCGAAACAATGGCATGAGAAATTTGACAAAGAAATGTTGTCAAATGGGTTCAAAACCAATGAGTGTGATAAGTGTGTGTACACCAAATCAACTCAAAAAGGATATGTCATTGTGTGTCTCTATGTAGACGATATGCTGATAATTGGTAGTAATCATGAAATGATTCAGTTTACCAAAAACGTGTTATCCAGCAGATTTGATATGAAAGATATGGGGATAGCTGATGTGATCCTAGGAATAAAGATTTCTAGAACATCAGACGGATATATATTATCACAAACTCATTATATTGAGAAGATACTCGATAAATATATCAAAGGGGATCTAAATGTGGCTAGAACCCCTGTAGACCTAACTCTTCATTTATCAAAGAATACTGGTTCAAGCATATCGCAACTAGAGTATTCGAGAATCATCGGAAGTCTGATGTATCTCACGAATTGCACACGACCTGATATCGCTCAAGCTGTGAATCGGCTTAGCAGATATACGAGCAATCCAGGACACAACCACTGGAAAGCCATAGTAAGAGTTTTGAGGTATCTGAGAGAAACTTCAAAATATGGGCTATATTACGAGAGATATCCTGCTGTACTAGAGGGTTACAGCGATGCTAACTGGATATCTGATACGGTGGATTCCAAATCCACGAGTGGATTCGTTTTCACACTTGGTAATGCAGCCGTGTCATGGAAATCCTCGAGGCAAACGTGTATTGCCCGGTCTACTATGGAATCAGAATTCATAGCGTTAGACAAAACAGCGGAAGAAGCAGAATGGCTTAGAAACTTCCTGGAGGATATTCCTAGTTGGCCCAAACCGGTGCCAGCAATAAGCATACATTGTGACAGCCAATCGGCTATTGGGAGAGCCCAAAATACAATGTATAATGGTAAGTCTCGACACATACGTCGGAGATATAATACCATACGTCAACTGCTCTCAAGTGGCATAATAACGATCGATTATGTCAGGTCGAAGGAAAACCTAGCGGATCCACTAACTAATTACCTCGAGAGCAAGTTGAGAAGTCATCGAGGGGAATGGGCTTGAAGCCTATAATCTAAGAATTGTCACTGTGGAAACCCAACCTAGTTGACTGGAGATCCCAAGATCTAGGTTCAAAAGGGACAACAGAAACTTTGTGCAATTCAAAACAAGCACTGAAGAGTTTCGTACTCTTTCCCATTCCGATAATGACGCTGAGTGCTGTCTGTCATTGGTTAGGATAAGCTAAGGCTTTTAATGATCACTATATTAGGAGATGAGTCCTAATGGGGGTAAAGACAGATTACCTCTTCATAGTAGATCACCTATTTCAAGTAAGAAGTGAGGCCGCTTCCATGGGAACCTTTAAAGGCGGGTTACCCTAAAGTGCTTGATGAATCCAGGACCGTTGTTCAGGGCCAAAATGAACACAACCGTAGAACGGGAAAATGGTCGAATTAAAGCTGTGTGTTGGCAATTGTCTTGGTTTACACCAACGACAGAACAGTTCAAGACTAAGGGTCACTGGTTTGCCAAGTAAATCCGATTGTCATTCACTAGGAAAGGTTCAAGGCAAAAGCTACCTATTTCGATACAGTTTTAGCTCACGGGATCTCTCTCACGTGTCTGAATGAATATTTGAAGAATTGTGGGGGATTGTTGAAAATTCTTCAATTATTTCATAAAGGTATATATGTCTTTTTGGATGGCTAAGGGGTGCTTGAGTGGTTACAATCCATGGAGGGTTGCAACCCCACCCCAAGGGGTGCCCTATGGCACCCCTCCACTCCTTTATAAAGGGTCTTTACTCCAAATCTAGGAAGAGATTTTTAATAAAAAAGACAAGACATATAAATATCCAAATTCTCCAGACATTTTGTTTTTTGGTTTTGAGAAAGATCCACCATCTTCCTAGTTCATAAACTTGTTAAGGAGTGCTCCTTGTACAAGTAGCATCCAAGTAATCCTGGGAGAACGTTGGCAATACGAAACCGTAGAGCACCTGTGACGGGCCAATAAGTTCTTAAGGACAGAGATCATCTCGACTTGGACAATTCTGTAATCTCCATTTTCTGGTTTGTCTTCAAGTTTTCTGGTTTTAGGGTTTTGCATCTAGATCTACTTTTGGTAGTTTGATCTGTTTGATTTGCATGTTTATATTACTGTTTAATGACAATAATTTTACCACAACTATAATTACTATTTCCAAAAATCATCACTCTGTCCACACATGTGATTAGTTGGGTCTAAAATTTACGCTAAATTTAAGATAAGAAGTCTAATATTAGTTGTGACTTGTGAGTTGTGTTCTATTGTTTGTTTTTTTACCCAAAAATATTTCTAAGTTTAGCCTAAATAAAAAATCTTCAAAAAAAAAAAAATACTGTTTTTTTTCTCGACATGACATTATATTCTAACAATAAAATAATATGATATATATATATATATATATCTATTTATTTATACTGTAAGAACTCATCTATAACATCAAAATTCAAACCCGTCCATGCATTATTCATCATATGAAACAAAAAGAAAAAGTGTGGACAAAGCGTACACCATAGCATAAAATAGCCATTGTTGCAAGTTGTAACTTGTTCACTGTGGATGGTGATTTTTTATTCTCATGAAGGTTTAAGTATTGAGAGATAGGATGAAGATTGTATTTAGTCCAAAAGTGGATGATAAAGGCCCAAAATCCTAGAAAGAGATGGGGTTTGACAGAGAGATCCGACTTAGTGGCACAGAGGAGTCCTCCCGAGAGCAGGAGCATCTTGAAGAATGAAACAAGTTGGGGTATCGACTCGACCACACGAAAAGTGTTGATTTGGGATTTTCTGAGAGTTTGTGGAGCCCGACCCGATGGGGTTCTTGTCTGTGAAACCCGACCTGGTTGAAAGAGCTAGAGGAAGCTTTATTTTGTATCATCTGACTCGGTATGCCGACCCGAGGAACGAAGATGAGATCACAAGTCGATCAGTATTGAGGGAATGTGACGTATGCCCCAAGTAAAAAGGTATGTTTCTAAAAGACTAATGATGGCTATAGGAAAACATCGGTTCTCATTGGAAGTAGCTCATGTCAGCCGCCATAGGCCGGTGTAGTGGCAGAATAGTGGTAGAGCAGAGTTAGTGGTAGAACAGAGTGCCATAGGTTGGCAAAGGTCGGTGCAGTGCAGAGGAATAAGCTAAATAGAGTGGCCAATTTAAGAGTGGTTGAGGAGAGTTATCGCTACAATGATGAGTAAGTGACATATGATGATGTCCGACGCGGTGGAATAGTGAATTTGGAAGCATATATAAAAGAGATGAAGCTTCAGATTCAAAGGTTAGTAATTTTTGCATCTCACAACCTTAAAAAGACTTAGAGCTCAAGAACTAGAGATAGAGAGAGAAAGTTGGTCAGTTATCCGACCATTTGAGAGAATTATATTGGGCTTGTGTAAGACCCGAGGTGTTTAATCATTTTATGAGTTCATTTCCCCATTTGTAGCTTGGGTCGATCTTGACCTCGAGCAGTAATAAAATATCCTCATTTCTCCTATAGACGTAGGTAGGAGCCACTTTCAACCGAATCATGTAAACATTGTGTTTATAATGTCTGCTTGCTAAGTTTGCTTCGGCTCCTTACTAACCAAATAAATTAACTACCGAGTGAGGTTTGTTTGAGGGGTTAATTTCTTATATTGCCCTTGGAACTCAAAACAGCCATCAACAGTTGGCGCCACCTGTATGGATCAGTCCAAAAACTGATACAACACACTAAGACGGTGGCATGGAATGTGAATCATAGAGCTCCAGAGACCTCAACAGCGGAATAGATGGAAAAGATAGAGGAGAACCTACGGGTGGACATGAAGAAATCCAAAGATATAGGGAGGAAACCCAAGCCTTTATGAAGGCAATGATGAAGAAGGTAGAGAAGTTAGATAAGTGATGAGTGGTAAATCTATCACTAATACCCACTCATTTAACCTAATATTTTGTATAGTTTCTTGAGTTTTGTGAATATTTTGATGTGTTTTGTGTTATTTTGTAGATAAATAAAGTTTCAGGAAATTCTGGAGGTGATTTGGGCCAAAACAGTGAAAATTTGACGAAAATGGCATTTTGGTAATTTCCCGAGTCGCGATGCCACGACATTCAGCGTCGCGACGCCTAACATGCGCCGAACAGTGCTAACGTGCGCCGGGTCCACAAATCAGAATTTGAGAAAAGTTTGACTTTGCTCACGTGTGCAGTGCCACGTGTCACCATCACAGCCGATCTGCTAAAATATGTCGTGCCACGTGTCATCATCCTACGGTGCCGACAGTCATCATCGCCACGTGTGCCACGTGTCACTCCATGTCATTGCCACGTCATCAGCCACATCACCAGGTTGACCAAGTCAAACTGCCACCTCACCGCCACGTCATCATCAGCCAATCAGGAAGTACCAAGTGTCGCAATCCTACGGTGCCGACAGACCATTTCCCACGTGTCGCCACGTCACCGCCACGTCAGCATCAATTATTGGCTATCTAATCCTTATCTGACACGTGGCGGATAAGAATCTAGCCGACCAATCAGAAGCCGCCACGTGTCAGTGTGTCACAATAATTGAGTCTCCAATAACCTCGCCACGTGTCACCTTATCATCTTATCCAGAATCTGGAATCGACGAACCAGAGCGTGCCACGTCAACAGAAGTCAGCGTAGCGACGCCAAAGCCCTTGGCGTTGCGACGCCAAATGCCTATCCGTGCCTATAAATAGAGCTTCAATTTCAGTTTTAGAGCACCACTCTCTCTCATCTCTTTGATGTAAAGAGAGAGTTTCTCTCTCTAGTTTCTTTTAGTTTTTAGTTTTTTTTAGTTTTTAGTTTTGTAAATAATTTTAATTACGTTTTGTTAATATATTAATTTTTTTTTTTACTTTTTACAGTTTTTACTATTCACCATGAGGAGGTAACTTCCCCAGCTATGGTGAAAGGTAATTCTTTTACTGTTACTATTTAGATTAATCTCCCTTAAAAATAATATATTCACTATTTAAAATATTGACTTAAAAAGGATACCGCCAGATTGGTCGGTTGGTAATTCATTTTAATCTGGTTTAAACCTGACTAATAAAGGATACTGCCAGATTGGTAGGTTGGTAATATTATCACAAGTTTATATATTATTTTATGAGAGATATCTAAAATAGTAAATAGTAAAAGTAATTCCTTTTACCTTAGCATTTTATTTTATTTTACTTTTCAGCTTTTACTTTATGTCTTTTACTTTTCCGCATTTTTACTTTATGTCTTTTACTTTTAAGTTTTTATTAGCCCTAGTTATGTGTTAGTTTTCTGGGGTTGTGATGAATTTTAATATCACCTGATTATAAGGGGTTATTTTATAGTTTGGGTAATTTAAAGGTTTACTTATTAAGTCTTAAGCTTAATGCTTCTTGTTGTCTGATCACCAATAAGATTGATGTGGTAAATCTAAAATGAACTAGACATAGGGATTTTAGGTTTCAGCCTTAGACTTAATAGCCCACGATCTTCCTTGAGGATAGATAACCCTTTAATAGATTTCCTTACAGGATAGACATATACCTGTCGGGCGGGGGTAGCCATAATTGGAACTTAAACTTAATGAATCCAGATATTTGGTTGACATAGACTATGGTTCAATGAAACTGGGTATTTGCGTCTGACCATCGACAGAGGTTTTTGCATAATTTCGTGTTCCAGGTTAGTAAACTGATTTATTACACAAACATAAAATAATCACTTCATCTTTTAAAAGATATTAGAATGATTCACAACCCTAGATCTTTATGTCTTTTGTTATTTTCCTTAGTATTTTCTTTTGTCTTTTTATTTATTTATTTATTTTGCAAAAACAATCAAACAATCATTCTCTTCATCCTCAATTAGATATTGTAAATAAATAGATTCAATAATTAATAACAACAGTAGGAATTAAGTCCTCGTGAGATCGATATTTTTATATTACTTGAACTATACGTGCGCTTGCGTTATATGCGTGTGTTTACGCCGGTCAAGTTTTTGGCGCCGTTGCCGGGGACTTATTTTTCTTGAATTATTAATTTTGAAGTTATCTAATTTTCTTTATTTTTGTCTGTAATTTTTATTCTTTTATTTTCATGTGATTGAAAAATGGAACAATATTGGGAGATTGAGAGATCACGAGCTTTACTAGAAAATACACCCCAAATCTGGGAGCAACAGTCCGGTTTTCTGAGGCCTGTTGTCCAGCCCAACAATTATCACTGGATGCCAGAACCAAGCAATACCACATTTGCTCAACAGAATGCAATGGGGAGATGTGACATATGTAATGGTAACCACCCTAGAGATTATTGCGAATACAACTACCATCCAGGGTGGCAGAGCTATCAAGATCCTTCATGGTATGACGAGCCATCACATTTCACAGAACCACATTTTCCATCTTATCCACCACCCACCTACAATTATCTTCATCAACCATCAGAGGAAGATCAGTTGCTAAACATGCTCGAAGATATGTTCAAGAAATGAAAAGAAAAGTTGGATATAATGCTTGAAACAAGCCAAAATCAATTTGAAAGTATTCAGAGACAGTCATAATTCATTCAGAGGATGACAGATCAAATGAGACAATTAACAGAAAACCAGAATTACATACCTCAAGAACCAGTTTCAGATGACACTGATGAAGCCTTCGAATACCAATCAGTTCACAATAACACTTGAACAGAGGAGGAGGCTGAGCAGTATCAACAACCAGAGGTATCAGTTCAGGAGCCCGAACCGGTAAAGTCTCAATTTGACTTTTATTATTCAGATTCTGACGAAGATGAAGCTGATCTATTTGTACCAACTGCACCAACAAAGGAGGATCAAACTTTCAATCCTCAAAATTAGATCTTGGAGCATGCTTTGCAATGATGTTTAAAGAAGATCTTCCTGAACCATCCATTCCAGTCATATCAGAGGATGAAAACCTAAAATCTGACATTTCTTTTCATCCTCAGGTTGACAATTTCGAAACATGTATTTCACAGATGACATATGAAGAGCTGAATACAAAAATTTTAAAATTCATCTATGAAGAAAATGTGGAGCAAGAAACATAGCAAATGTCTAACCTTAATAAAGATCCAGAGCATTCAGGAGAAACATCGCTGTTTTGGGGAGTACAAATCAAAGATATTGCCCAGAAGCTTGACAGAATGGAACTCACATTCCAAGTCAAGCATCATACGAGACCTCCTGATTTTCTTTCTTTCTTTGTAGGAACCACTGGAGTAACAAGGAGCAAAAAGGTGGCACAAGCAATAAATGGGACAAAAAATTTTCTGCTACCTTACCGTTGGAAGAGACCATTCAAAAGCAACGCTCACGGGATTGTCTTTAATCGGACATCCAAAACGACGCTGAAACCTCCTTGACATATGGATTTCAGTCACGTCTGGCTGAAGACGAAAAATTTAGCGCTAGCAGGGAGGCAACCCATGCAATTTGTTGTACTTTCTATTTTCATATTTTGTGTATACATGTTGTAGAGTTTTTAATTTTTTGTGTTATTTTTGTAGGGAAAAGCACAAACGGAGCATTTTAAGACAGAAGGAATGGTGTTTGGCAATCACAAAGATGAGAAACAATTCATTAGTGATGGCTAAGTAAAGAATTAATTCTTGAGACGCATCCTAATGGATTTATATACCAAACGAGTGGCGTATTGCGTACACAATTCCGTTGCCTTAATTATTGCTTTGATTCACTTTTCTGTTGTAATTATCTTTATTTTCGTAGACAGGATCCAGACTTTTTGACCTTTCACGATTTCATTTTGTTGTTTAGCTAAACAAGCTTCCTATGGAAGATACTAGTGCTATTATTACTCACCCGTTTCAGGTACTATAAATTCAGCTCGTCATTGCACTTTGGAAGGCATCCTGATTTGAGAAAGAAATACATAAAAAATGGAAGCCACTTCAAGAAGACGAGTTGAAAACATCTGTGTGTTTTGCGGTAGTAGTGTTGGTACTAAGCCACAATACGTAGAGGCAGCACATGAATTGGGTCGAGTCTTAGCTGCAAGGAATATGCACTTAATATATGGCGGAGGCAATCTTGGACTTATGGGGATCGTTTCAAAGGTTGTACAGGAAGGAGGCAGTCACGTTTTGGGAATCATCCCAAAACTCTTGGCAGAGGTAAATCTTATTGGATCATCAAACAGAAAGGAACTTATTGTTCCAGGTATGTCTGAACGACTGGTAGAAATGATTAACCGTGCTGATACTTTTATCGCTTTGCCAGGTGGCTTGGGCACATTGGAGGAAATTTTTATAGTTCTATCTTGGGCGAACCTGAACATACACCAGAAACCGCTTGGACTATTTAACGTTGATGGATTTTATGATTTCTTGGTGTGTTTCTTGATGATGCCCGGAGAAATGGGTTCGTGTCAAAACCTATGAAAGAACTCCTCTATACTGCCAGAACTGCTCCGGATCTAATATACCAACTTTTAGCCTATGAACCACAAGTTGACCCTATCCTTTCAAAGATAAATTGGTCCGAGGACGATCGTGGTAAGAGGCGTATGATTAATCTGGATCTTAACCTTTAATTTCCTGTAGATTTTCAGCTAACCAGGTACGACCTTCTTAACTCTCCTTTTACTGTTTAAGACATTGAGGACAATGTCTCATTTAGGTTTGGGAGAGGGAATTAGTTGATCAGTACCTTGTTTTTAGTTGTGTATTTTTAATTTTTGGCCAAAATTTTTCGAAAAAAAATTGAAAAATTTTCAAAAAAATTACAAAAATATTTTGTGTTTTTATTTTGACTAAAAATGTGAAATTGGTAAGAGATAGCTGAGTAAGGAGTTTCCACTTCTGAGACGTATCTAAAACCATTTTTGAAACAAGTTAATTTTTGTTTATTTCATTTTGAATTATTTAATTTGTGATTCTCCTTAAAACAGACTAAAATGGATATTCATATGCTCAGTTGACAGATATTATCAACATATATAGTAACATACAGACATGAGCTATAATTGAAAAGTTTGTAATATTCAGTGCTCTAGTTTAATTGGAGGAAGCATCTCAAAAAGCAGTTGAGTAAAAAAAAAATCTGAGATCCGAGTTATTAAGTCTATAAGGGTGTTTTAACACCTAGTGCCCCAAAACCAACTGGTTTGGGAGTCACTGGCCCAAAGCTCGCTACATGGATCAAAGATGCTGCAAAAATATATATATCTGAAGTCTGAGTAATTAAGTCCGTAGGGGTGTCTTAACACCTGGTGCCCTAAAGCCAACTGGTTTGGGAGCCACCAACCCAACACTCGCTACATAGACCGAAGATATTGTATATAAATAAAAAATAGAGAAAAATCAAAGAAAAAAAATCAGGAAAATCAGAAAAATTATTCAATTGCTGCAAAAAGGTGTGAATTCTGATAAAACTTAGGACAAAAATATTACTCTCTTATCAACTGCACTTATGACTGTTGTGGGCAAAAATGAGTTGTTAATATTTTGTTAGCTGTGTATATGGAGAATGGTAAAAATAATCGGAGAATTTACTTATTCGGTAATTTAGAAAGAAACAAAACAACTAGTAACTTGGAGTAGAAGTTTCACCTGATTAGTCACTAACATCTTTATTCTATTTTCTCTTGTATTTTTGCTTTTGTGTGCATTAGTTTTACTTTCTTTTTACTTTTGTAAGATATTTGTGGGTATCATTGCTGTAAACCCTCACGAGACTACAACTCGTCCACTAGGGACACCTAGGGGTTTAAAGGCTTGTTGCATACGCTAAATGCAACTGTGATCCCTACAAAAGTGGCTTAGTTAAATTTTATTTTAAAGATGTTTAGGTTATTTTATTTTATGTTTTGCTCGAGGACTAGCAAAATGTTAGGTTTGGGGGTGTGATGAGTGGTAAATCTATCACTAATACCCACTCATTTAACCTAATATTTTGTATAATTTCTTGAGTTTTGTGAATATTTTGATGTGTTTTGTGTATTTTGTAGATAAATAAAGTTTCAGGACATTCTGGAGGTGATTTGGGCCAAAACAGTGAAAATTGGACGAAAATGGCATTTTGGTAATTTCCCACGTCGCGACGCCAAGACATTCAGCGTCGCGACGCCTAACATGCGCCGAACAATGCTAACGTGCGCTGGGTCCACAAATCAGAATCTGAGAAAAGTTTGACTTTGCTAATGTGCGCAGTGCCACGTGTCACCATCACAGCCGATCTGCTAAAATACGCAGTGCCACGTGTCATCATCCTACGGTGCCGACAGTCATCATCGCCACGTGTGCCACGTGTCACTCCATGTCATTGCCACATCATCAGCCACATCACCAGGTTGACCAAGTCAAACTGCCACCTCACCGCCACATCATCATCAGCCAATCAGGAAGTGCCACGGGTCGCAATCCTACGGTGCCGACAGACCATTTCCCACGTGTCGCCACGTCATCGCCACGTCAGCATCAATTATTGGCTATCTAATCCTTATCTGACACGTGGCGGATAAGAATCTAGCCGACCAATCAGAAGCCGCCATGTGTCACAATAATTGAGTCTCCAACAACCTCGCCACGTGTCACATTATCATCTTATCCAGAATCTGCAATCGACGAACCAGAGCGTGCCACGTCGACAGAAGTCAGCGTAGCGACGCCAAAGCCCTTGGCGTCGCGACGCTAGATGCCTATCCGCGCCTATAAATAAAGCTTCAAATTTCAGTTTTAGAGGCACCACTCTCTCTCATCTCTTTGATGTAAAGAGAGAGTTTCTCTCTCTAGTTTCTTTTAGTTTTTAGTTTTTAGTTTTGTAAATAATTTTAATTACGTTTTGTTAATATAGTAATTTATTTTTTTTACTTTTTCAGTTTTTACTATTCACCATGAGGAGGTAACTTCCCCAGCTATGGTGAAAGGTAATTCTTTTACTGTTACTATTTACATTAATCTCCCTTAAAAATAATATATTCACTATTTAAAATATTGACTTAAAAAGGATACCGCCAGATTGGTCTGTGGGTAATTCATTTTAATCTGGTTTAAACCTGACTAATAAAGGATACCGCCAGATTGGTCGGTTGGTACTATTATCACAAGTTTATATATTATTTTATGTGAGATATCTAAAATAGTAAATAGTAATAGTGATTCATTTCACCTTAGCATTTTATTTTATTTTACTTTTCAGCTTTTACTTTATGTCTTTTACTTTTCAGCATTTTTACTTTATGTCTTTTACTTTTAAGTTTTTATTAGCCCTAGTTATGTGTTAGTTATCTGGGGTTGTGATGAATTCTAATATCACCGGATTATAAGGGGTTATTTTATAGTTTGGGTAATTTAAAGGTTTACTTATTAAGTCTTAAGCTTAAAGCTTCTTGTTGTTTGATCACCAATAAGATTGATATGGTAAATCTAAAATGAACTAGACATAGGGATTTTAGGTTTCAGCCTTAGACTTAATAGCCCACGATCTTCCTTGAGGATAGATAACCCTTTAATAGATTTCCTTACAGGATAGACATATACCTGTCGGGCGGGGGTAGCCATAATTGGAACTTAAACTTAATGAATCCAGATAATTTGGTTGACATAAACATATGGTTCAATTGGGTTAAACTGGTTATTTGCGTCTGACCATCGACAGAGGCTTTTGCATAATTTCGTGTTCCAGGTTAGTAAACTGATTTATTACACAAACATAAAATAATCACTTAATCTTTTAAAAGATATTAGAATGATTCACAACCCTAGATCTTTGTGTCTTTTGTTATTTTCCTTAGTATTTTCTTTTTTCTTTTTATTTATTTATTTATTTTGCAAAACTACAATCAAGCAATCATTCTCTTCACCCTCAATTAGATATTTGTAAATAAATAGATTCAATAATTAATAACAACAGTAGGAATTAAGTCCTCGTGAGATCGATATTTTTATATTACTTGAACGATACGTGCGCTTGCGTTATACGCGTGTGTTTACGCCGGTCAATAAGAAATTAGGAAAGAAGGCTTATGTGGGGCCTAGCCGTAGGAAGAAAAAATTACTAGTGTAAAAAGACCAGTGGGTGGAGAAAATGAGCGAGAGACCGAAATGAGAAAACCACTGAGAGTGAGGTCGGTGGTCATAGCTAATGAAGCACCAGTATAAAGAGATTCGAGGGAGATGTGATTATAGACGAACACCCAAATCATTCAATAATAGCCCATACTTTGGGGAGAGCAATCTAGGGCATTGCGAAAAACAAGGGCATAGAGCCCCACGTCAGGAGATGAGATTATAAGGAATCCTCCAGCATAAGGCATGAGGACACCAAAGGTCATTTGAATGAATGGTTCCAATAGGAGATGAGTAGATGAGAAATGATCACGCGAGGAGGTGCTCGAGATGATCAAGATACATGATCAAGATACAGAGACAACCT
The DNA here is from genome assembly GCA_019454045.1 of Zanthoxylum bungeanum. Lineage (NCBI taxonomy): Eukaryota > Viridiplantae > Streptophyta > Magnoliopsida > Sapindales > Rutaceae > Zanthoxylum > Zanthoxylum bungeanum. Next base: position 57,503 of record SKCR01025408.1, read on the forward strand.
CTCTTCAGAAATGATGTGTTACAACTGGAGCTCCCGGAGAGGTTCTTCATGTCTGCGATGAATAGCTACAAGGGTAATACAGACTCTAAGTCCTATGTTGAAAAATTCATCTTGCTAATGGAGATCCAATGTATGGTCGAGGAAGTAGTAAGCAAAGTATTCCCACTGACCTTAGGAAGACCAGCCATCTTATGGTTTAAAAACCTAACACCAGAAACTATCAGCAGCTTTTTCCAGTTGAGGAGATCATTTGTACACCATTTCAAAAGAGCATGCGTACCAAGGAAAAAAGGTCAGATCGTTGAGGATGATGAATCATCGAGATGATGAGCTGCTTAAGAATTTTTTGGATAGATACCACAGTTTGATCTTGGATGTGTGGGCATATGAGTCCCTGAAAGCGTTAGAGTGTTTAAAGGAGCAATGAGGGTTGGGAGATTATGGTCCTACCTTAGGATTCAGGAAGTGCCAGACTATGCAACAGCTCTGGATCAAGCTAGGAGGTATGTGTTGTTAGTAGAGGAAGAGAACATAGTCAAAGGAGGTGCTGACCAAGAAAGGAAATAGCCAAGGCAAGACAACCGTCATGACGATTTCAGTGGGTGGAGAGTACCGGGTCCGAGGAGGCAGGAGTTTAGGCCCATGACTCAGGGTAAACCAATACCCAAGATGAGGCCTCCAATCCAAGTTGCGCATGTTGCAGGGGGCACGACTTACACATCCCCTAATAGGCCATTATCTCAGATAGCTCGGGAGATACAAGACAAAGGATTGTTGACAAAGCCCGACCCGAGAAGGTTCCTGGTAGAGAAGAGGGACACCAAATCCTATTGTACGCATCATAATACAAGGGGACATGGCATCGAGGGCTGTTGAGACCTGCATAAGCAAGTCGAGGACCTGGTGAAGAATGGTTACCTCAAGAAATATATCGATTATGAGGCCGTGAGAGCTAGGCAGCGTATGTAGTAGGGGTCATCAGGTCAAGTGCCTATCACTTGGAGCAACTAGAATGCTCCCAGTTAATGAAGTTTTGAAAAGGCAATGATGTATAGCTATTGCAGCAAATAGAGCCTCTCTTAAAAAGACACTCAAAGAGTTGTAAGATATACAGTAGATCACTATAATATAAGTAAATTTTCCCATTTTTAATAAGTTACTTGCACTTTTACATGTTTGTTGTATATTTCAATAGAAAAGACTTGCTTGTTATTTCTTAGAAATGCATGAGATCGGTGCTAGCAAAAGGTGCAAGATGATGTGCGAAAAACGTGCAACCCTGTGGCATGCCAATCACCAATGATATTATCAAAAATCACGACCCGGAATGCTAGTACCCGATGTCTTGCGCCTTTGAAGATTGGGCAATAGCAAATGGTTCAAAACAATGTGCGGAAAGTGCGCACCTCCGTGGCATGCCAATCACCAGTGACATTATCAAATCTCCGAGCCAAAACGTGAGTACCATGTGGTTTGCACCTTCGAAGACATTGAATACCTGCGTGGCGTGTGACATCTTAGGGTAAACATAGCACGTTCGGTGGGAGTGCCAGTGTGGTGTTTGGCGCCCCTAGGTAACCATAGAACGTATGGATTGAACACAACTTTGAGGTTCTACGTTAGTTTTGGGTTTGCATAGCATGGGGAATGGCAATTCTCCCATGGAATTTTCCATCCATTGGTCCATGTGGCATTTTATAGCCTCGGGTTTACATAACATGTTGGAGGTGCATAGCACGGGAAAGACCCACGGGTCTCCGTGGTGTTTGTAGCCTCAGAATTTGCTTAACATGGTGAGGAGGAATGCCCCAATGGCGTTGGCCATCCTTTCTCAGATCCGTAGGAGCATAGCGCGGAAGGACTAAAGGGCCTCTGTGATGGTTGCAGACTCAAAGCCTGCCTAGAATGAGAAGGAAGTGCCCTCATGGCGTTGGCCACCCCCTGATTGATAGCTCGGTTTGCCAAGATATTTGGATTATGAGTTCTGAAATTGTTATTTTGGGCAGCATATGACAAAACGCTATCTCTGTTGCTTCGATGTTTTTGGATCGGTATAGAGAGTGTGATACGTCACCACGTTACATTTTCCATTTTGTTGTGTTTTAATGCAACATGGTATGGGACGCCGTCACCAATGTTTGTGGGGGGACGGTCTATAGTTGAAAATATTCCATCATGATCTTTCTGTTTGACTGGCTCGGGGTCAGGTGAGTTCCACCGAGGCATTGTTATTGTGTGGATGGCACAAGGATGGATCATTCCATTGTGACTAAATATTTATATTGGATCGAGGTTAGATACATTCCGCCGAGGCCCTGTTATTTGTGAATGGCACAAAGATGGGTCATTCCATTGTGGCCAAATGTTCTTATTCACTCGGGACTGAATTCATTATGTCGAAGCCTTGGTATATTGAATGACACATGGTCGAAATTTCTCCCACATGGCCTTACTTGAGTGGTATAAGGAGGGATCATTCCATTATTGCCAAGTGTTTATATTGGCTCGGGGTCAGGTAAGTCATACTGAGACCCTATTATTATGAGAGCGGCACAAGGAATGATCATTTCCTTGTGGCCAAATATTTGATTGGCCAGGGGCTGGATTCATTCCGCCAAGGTCCTATTATTATGAATGGTGCGATGATGGTTCATTCCCTCGTGGATGAGTTTATCAGATGACTTGGGGATGGATTCATTCCGTTGAGGTCTTATCATTTTATGTGTGGTATGGGATTAGTTTCTCCTTTATGGCCTTATTATACTAGGCTCGAGGTAGGATCCGTTCCGTCAAGGTTTTATCATGTTGTGAATGGCACGAGGTTGAAGTTTCTCCGCCAATGGCCTCATTATGTTGAAGTAGATCCTTCGGATCAGTGAAAGAGAAAACATGGGATTGGAGTTTCTCCCCTATGGCCATGTTGTGCTGAAGCAGCACCAAGAGGGTTAGGTTCCCTCAACATATTATATATGGCATGAGGTCAGAGTTTCTCCATCATGGCCTTGCTGAGATAAGCAACAGTGAAAGGTCTTTCAAATAGAGCACGAAAAAGAACGTGGTCAGGTCGACTTTAAGGGGTTCATTGGGCAACAATGGCCATTGCGGGAAGATTGGCCTCGTCAGTCCATTGTGATGGCTTCAGAATGAAAAGAACAATATAGATGAGGAAACCAGCATCAACTTTTCGACCAAGTTCCAACTAAAGCTGAATCAAGTCGACTCGAAGAATGGGATGACAACATCAGGGCATCAGAATAATATTATAGCCTCAGGGTATCCAAGTTTGTAGTTTGTCGGGTTGTTTTGCAGACGGTTGAGTACAGACCACATCGCCAAAGATGATCGGGAATCAGAGTGGTCATCATCAGTGAAAGGTCCCATTGAAGGATTGTAAATTTTCCAAGTATAGAAAAGTACCCATGACATTGGGTCAGAGTGTGTAGTCTCTTCGGGACATCACGATGGTGGTTGTGGACAGATTTTTGGTCTGGTTAGGATAAGTTTTTCAGAATGGGTCAGCCCATTGGTGTGCTTGGGTACCAGTATTAATTATGGAGGAAAAGTCCTCATTCGATATGATAATGAGATTAGTCTGGTTTTAATACCGAGTTATTATTAAGTTTGCAAGTTCAAAATTTTGCTAAGTGTTGAAAAGAGAAAAATTATCATAGATCAAGTCTTTGCTCAATGTGTGCTTCAGTATGGGAAAATAAGACACAAGAGTACAATATGAAATTTTATTTATTTATTGATCAGTTATATTTTGATCCCCATTGGGATTCTCCACAAAGGGGATGATATTTACATGAGATGGGTCATGAATATCTTCGGCCATGATAGAGGTCTGGACTAGAGGAGGAGTTATAACAACAGCAATAGCCGGGGCATTAGAGGAAGAAGGAGTAGGGTCGGTAGAAGTAGGGGCATGAAATGAAGCAATTGAAGGGCCATAGACATCAGCACCGGAGGGGAGCAGTCATGTCAGAGGAGCAAGGTAAGAGATTGCCTCGGTCTCTTCTCGGCCTGTGCCTTAGGCATTTTCAAAAGAAATTCCCACATTTGAAACCCTTAGCACCTAGTGAAGCACGATCAGGTCCAGATTGAGGTAGGTTTCACCAATCAGCTTCAAAGATTGCTCCAACCCTTCAATAATGGTATCATGCTTAGCCTCATCGATTTGGTCGATGAGATTGGCATGTAAATCATCCAGCTCGCCCTTGGTTCTTACCAGCTTGATCTCGGTTCTCGTCAGCTCGACCTTGGCTTTTATCAGTTCACTCTTGGTCTTGTTATGTTATGGTCCGCATTGGTCATGACTGTCTTTGCCTGTAATAGCCTCAGATAAGAAGTCCAAGAGGTAGCCTCAGCCTGAGCTTCATCCCTCTCATTTCTTGTGACCTGGATAGCCCGACGAAGTGACTCATTCTTAGCCTTGGCCTCTTCGAGCGTCTTGTTGAGCTCATTCTCCCTCTTGGTCAGTTCGTCTTGTAGGCGTTGGGCTTGACCTCCCTCAACAATGGTGCTGGACAACACGTCTATATTGGTGGCCAAGAGGTATATCAGCTGCATATGCAAAAAAAACAAGTCAGATCATTTGGTAAGATATGGTGTAAGAGGCCCACGTTTTTTATGACCTCCTCTGAGGATATATCTTTATAGGCGCAAGCCTTTTAGAGTGTCACTTTCTACACCATGAAGTTAAAGGTCGGGATGAGGTGCCCAATTTTCTCCTTTACGTGTTCGGGGAGGTATTCAATCCCAAGACATCGGTTGCTGATTTTTGTGGAGTGAGAACGATGGGGGCTTTGCAGCGTGATTTCTTTTGAAATATGCTCGGTAGACTCACTACCGGCCTGGTGAAACTTTCTCTTCAACTTCCTTGGGGCCGGTGGTGTGTTGGGATATATGCCTTAAAACATAATGTAATATAAAAATGGGATTTTATTTTAAGTAATTAACAATGCATTTTTCATTTATCAAAGTGTCGATTTTAAAGTCGCATATTATAAATTATCATGTATGTCATTGGATATTAAATGTCATTTCAGGCTTAGTGTATAAGTGTTATACACAAGAGGATTTAAGTATGAAATTAGTAATCATAAATAGCTCGTAGAGAGCAAACAAAGACATGAACTTTGTTTGTGGTTTATTTATAGCTGCGGTCCATTCCATATTGTCTGACGGCTTTGATCCGGGTTCGTACATATAGTGACATGGGAATGAATGCACCTTATATGATGCGAACTTATAGAATTGGACCAAGACATAAATGAATTTCTTTTAATATCTGTTAATCAAAGAAATTCATATCAGTATAATAGATGATAATATATGGTTTGATCTGAATCCTGAGTGTACTATGAACTCCTGCATGGTAGACTACGTCCTTTGATTTACAAAGGTGAGGTTGGTGAAGAAATCTGGACCAATAGCTACATATTTTGGGGACATGGTTTGGTGTGTGGTTGGGGACGTTTTACATAGATATGAAATCCATTTCTTCTTGAGATAAAGTATATGAGTATCTTCCTCAAGGGTTGATTCGGTACTTGAACGGTTAGAGCGCTCAAGTCTTTCTATTACGAATAGAAAGATTAATATTCATAATAGTTATGAATAAATCATTCATTAGAGAATCAATGATATTTATGGCACAAAATAATTAGATGGGTACAACATATATTATGACTCGGCTCTAATTATGAGATACGCATGGATGGTCAATATGTATGTAGTGATTATATTGATGGATGCTGACGAGTTTTGGTATAAAATATATATGCAATAACGAGATTGCAGCTTTAGGTTTTTAGTAGAATAACCTAAAGTTAATAATTCAGGATATGTAATTAAAGAGTTTTAATTAATATTTTGGGATTATTGGAGCTCAGAGCTGTAGGTCCATTTGGTCCTCATGTTAGCTAATTACAATATAGAAATCCATGGAATAATTGGATAGTCCAATTATGAACTCACTTGAAAAAAGATTAAATAATTGATAATTATTTAATGAGATAATTATTAATTTGATTAATAATTATATAATGTCACACTTTGTAACTATATATTAAATTTTTTAATATATAGTTTTTATATTAATGATTATTAGAGAATCATTTAATATAAGATTTGATTTTTAAATTAAATTTGATTTAATTCAAAATCAAATATGTAATTTATATCATGATATAAGTTACATTTTAAATTTTAATTTCAAATTAAATGATATTTGATGTCATATTTGATTTTTGAAATTAATAATTTTATTGTGACAAAAAGGCTCTTGGCCGAATATTAATATGTATGATTAGGGTTAGGGTTAGGGTTAATTTTATACAAGCATATTTAATTAACATAAACCCTAGATGTAAATTAAAATGCTTTCTCTTGTTTTTACAACCTTAGCCACTTTCTCATTTTTCAATGAGATTGAAAAATAAGAAAAGAGAGAAAGCATGGATGAAAATTTTCTCAAGAAAATTTTTCTCAAGTGAGTTATTCGGATACTGAGTCCACTCTCACAAATTTCCAATGGTGAATCATAACACAGAAGATCGAGTGGTAGACCCGATCCATCACAAATTACTGACGGCTTAGACCTAATCCTTCACACATCTCTCGGCAACACAGTGAAATTTTCGAGCATGCATAGTTCACGCTCAGCTTTGCAACTTGATCAAACAATAATATATTGAAAGATTATATTGGTAGATCAACATACACAATGCATCACTAGCAAAGCCATCAAAGACGTGAGCAGTACTGACCATAAGTTATGCTTGTGGCTTAAGCAGTGTGCGCATTTGTGGCTGTTTTGGTTGGTCGTTTTGTGCAGTGACTTTTATAATATGGAGGTAAGGGTGGCAGTTTAGCCCGCGGTCCGGCCCGGGTTGAAAAAGCCCGGGCCGGGCCTTAAAATGAAAGCCCAGCTCGGGCCCGGGGCCGGGGCCGGGCTTTCCTATTTTGGCCCGGGCCAAATTTTTTTTAAAAAAAAAACATAAATATATATATATTTTTAATATGTTTGTATCATTTTTATTTATTTTTAACATTTAAATTGTTAATTTATCAATGAAACTTGTGATTATTTATAAATTGTCTTTGTATATAGTGTAAATATATTTTATATTTATATATTTTTAAATTTTAAATTTTTTTTTTTAAATTCGGGCCCAAAAAAAAGCCCGGGTTGCAAGCCCGGCCCGGCTCGGCCCATTGCCACCCTTATATGGAGGGGTGATTCAGGATTGTTTTGGGACTATTTCAGAATGATAATATTACCCAAAAACTGCTGTGAAAAATCTGTAAAACAATGAGCATATTTTGACAGTGCAGTGAGCGTTTTTGGTATTACAAACTACTCAAATTCGCTGCTATTCGGGGGGGCTGTTTTGTGTTGATAAAATCATCTTTAAAAAAATAGTGGCTTAAAGGGCGGGTCAGATTCGGCATTCATAAGGGAAAGAATAGAAAATTTTTAAAGGTCGATCCGGGTGCCTAACACGCTTCCGTCACGCGGGAAATAGTTTCCTATATGGTGATGTACTGGTGGTTTGGGTCGGCAGAGCATGGGTTTATTTCGTTGCAATAACCGACGATCCCCTGCGCTAAATCTTGTTTGAATTACCAGTTCGCTACTACTAGATTCACCTAATGTTCCTAAGTTATATCTTACAATATAATCATTAAATAACTCAATTAAATCATTTCTTAATCTCACCATTAATCTTGTAATATCAATTTCATCTAATATTCCTAAATAATCATAGTAAGCTTGTAAAACACTATTCAAACCTTCTAATTTAAATCTATGATCAAAAAAATCAGTAATAAGATAAAGTAAAGGAATTTCTCTGAAATAATTCAACCATTTTACCTTCATAACAGTAATGGCTTCTAACAAAACATTATTAGTAGGATCGTTACTTTCAAAATGTTCATCGAGAATACCAACAATATTCAAATTTTCAAGAAGAAATAAATGTGCTGTATGATAATAAACACCGCTAAAAATTAAAGTAGCATCATTAAAAAACTTTTAAAATATCTAAAAAAATTTCACAAATATCTCATTGACTAGGATAAAGTGTGATATTTTGAACATGTTGAGAAAAAAAAACTACATAATGCATCTTTGTATTGTAATGCTTGACATAATAGAAAATAAGTGAATTCCAACGTGTTGAATTATCTCTTGAAAATTAAATCGGTTAATACCATTTATTTTACAAAACTTGGTCCATTCTCTCCTAACTTGAGAATATGACCAAATACAATTAAGTGTCATCTTAATAGGATCAATGAAATGTGATAATAATTTCAGATCATCTTGAACATATAAGTTAAGGACATGACATGTACAACGAATATGAAAAAATCGACCCCATAAATTTGGTTGACATAAGGATTTTAAATCATTGATGGATGCATTATCAAATCCAATTGTTAAAATTTTTTCTACTAAACCATATTCATCAAAAATTACTGTGGACGCTGGTTTTCGCCCGAGGTCCACAATCGAGAATTTATAGGTTGGGGGCACTAGCGATCCTGCAAAACAAAGGTATAGTGAGCGTGGAGGTTACTGCCCACCGGTGTGGTGGGTGTCGTAGGCACTCCGACGCTCAAGTCAATGATGAAGACGAGCTGTAAGTAATGGAAGAGCAAGGCTAGAGACTACCTTGATCTTCATGGATTGCCGTGAGGGCGATAGATATGATATGATGAGAGCTCCGAAGAGAAGATTATTGAGCTATGAGAGCTGTGATCTCCCTTCTCTTCTGGATCTCGGTTCCTTTTATAGGCTATTGAGATGAGATTCATGAATGCGTTTAATTGACATACGTTTTGTGTGTTGGTAACGGTCGTGTCATGAAGGAGTATTATGGGCATTCATGAAGACTGAAAACAGCTGGGTTATGAGGGGTATTTATGAGTCTGAGCATTTCGTGGGCTGGCGTATGATGAGCCTTGGTTATGGTTTGGATGTGGGGTATTTTACTGGGAGTGGGCCCGTGAATCTTTGGGCCTGGGTCTTATGTTGGGGAGTCTGGGGTGCATTCAGTGTTGGGTCTGAAGCAAAAGGTCGAAATTGCCCTTGGACCAAATTTGGCCCATACAGTTTGTCCCATACTCTCTAAGTCAATGAGTCATTGTCTTGGAGAGTATTTGTCGCGTGTGTCGTATGAGGTATGTATAAAGCATGTAAACGTACCTGGACGTTGATGTTGTTTGGACCTGTCAAATATCACACCATTTTGATAAAGCTAAGTAAATACCAATAATGAACCTCAGTCGACCAGATATGGATGTTGATCTAAGAGATCGTTATGAGTTTGTGGGAATGACCCTGTCGACCAGATGAAGGTCAGGTCTTAAACTTGACTCTACATGAGCACATGAGGAATGTCCTTGGTCGACTGAGCCAGATGAAGGTTCAGGATATAAGTCATACGACATGTGTAGTCCACGTCTACAATTTCGACTCTACATGAGTCCATGGGGGATGTCCCCAGTCGACTGAACCATATGACGGTTCAGGATATAAGTCATACGACATGTGTAGTCCATGTCTACAACTTGACTCGACATGAGTCTATGGGGGATTTCCCCGGTCGACTGAACCAGATGAAGGTTCATGAGATAATTCACACGACATTTTCGTATAGACTGTAGGAAGTCCATGTCTTCAGTTGACTCGACATGAGTCCATGAGGGAAGTCCCTGGTTGACTGAACCAGATGAAGGTTAGGATAATCCCCTTACTACGGGTCAAATGACCAGGGGAGTCTTCAATGTCGTTTGGACCAGATGAAGGTCTATGAAAGTCTTCACTCTACAGACCTGACGAAGGTCCAAAAGTCTTTCCTTATCATACTACTAGACCCGATGAAGGTCTATGAAGGTTATCACCCATTCTCCTGATGAGGGTCCCTGAGACTACGGTCGTATGGACCTGTCAAATGGACTTGATAATGGTCCAAGAAGGTCATCACTTCTCACTCTACTAGACCTGAAGAATGTCAATGAGGGTTCTCATTCCTCATTCTATAAGACCTGACAAAGGTCAATGAAGGTTCTCATTCCTCATTCTATAAGACCTGACAAAAGTCAATAAATGTATAATTCCTCATTCTACAAGACCTGACAAAGGTCAATGAAGGTTCTCATTCCTCATTCTACAAGACCTGACAAAGGTCAATGAAGGTATAATTCCTCATTCTACAAGACCTGACTAAGGTCAATGTGGGTATAATTCTTCATTCTACGGGACCTGTAGTCTGAGACCATGTCGTCTGAAGACCATGAGACTACAGTCGAATGAACCTGGTGAAGGTCCATGAGGGTCATCATCCTACTAGATTGGATGAAGGTCGGTCGACTGGGCCCGATTGAGGTCCAAGGGATTCTTCATACTACCTAATCTGATGAAGGCCGGTCGATTGGACCTGATGGAGGTCCAAAAGATTCTTCATACTACTTAATCTGATGAAGGCCGGTCGATTGGACCTGATGGAGGTCCAATGGATTTTTCATACTACCTAACCTGATGAAGGTCGGTCGAGTGGACCTGATGGAGGTCCAAAGAATTTTTCATACTACCTAACCTGATGAAGGTTGGTCGAGTGGACCTCATGGAGGTCCAAAAGATTTTTCATACTACCTAACCTGATGAAGGTCGGTCGAGTGGACCTGATGGAGGTCCAAAGAATTTTTCATACTACCTAACCTGATGAAAGTCGGTCGAATGGACCTGATAAAGGTCCAAAGGATATTGCCTAACCTGATGAAGGTCGGTCGAGTGGACCTGATGGAGGTCCAAAGGATTTTTCATACTACCTAACTTGATGAAGGTCGGTCGAGTGGACCCGATGGAGGTCCAAAAGATTTTTCATACTACTAGGCATGATAAAAGATTCCCTATGTAGTCTGGAGTTTGCGGTATTAAATCAATGTCGTATGGATATGATGACTAACATTTCATGTCTTCTGAGGAAGGTGATGTCCATGTCTTGTCGAATGTGATCTTAAATAAGTGTAAGCCTCATACGTGTCATGTCGAGTGAGACATTTACCTCATGCTGAGTGTAGTGTCCAGTGAGACATTCACCTTATGATGAATCTTCACTTGAAGCATCTTCCTTGAGACGAGACTACATCTTTATATTGTCGAGTGGATAGCATCCTCATGATGTGTATCCATGTGGAACTCTAGGCAACTCATCCTACTTATCTGTCGTGTAGAATGAAACTTCAGCCAATAACTGATCCTTCCTCCATGTCTTGTCGACTGGAACCTTAGCCCCTAACTAAGACATGTTCCTTGTCGTGTCGAGTGGTGCTTCAGCCCTTGGCTAGGAGTTCTTCCTTGTCGTGTGGAGTGGTACCTCAACTCCTAGCCAAGACTTTTTCCTTGTCGTGTCGAGTGGACCCTTTGTCAGATACTAACCCTTCTTCCATCTGGTAATGTCGACTGGAATGTCCATGCCAAGTATTCATTTGTGTATTGTCGTATGGGACATCCTTCTCATGGCAAGTCTTTATACAGGTAGAGTAAGGCTGCTGGATATTCCAATGCAAGATACATTGTTTCGTCGTATGGGGTGAATGGTAGGAAAATTGGTTAAATTGGAAGGATGCGCCTTGTTCTTAATGAAGGTCAACGAGACAATAGTCGAATGAAAGTCTAGAGTTTATGGTTGCCCACTCAGGTCGTATGGAGAATTTGAAAATCTTCATATGTAGTGAGATATTGATGATGATCCTTCTACGTAGTCTAGAGAAGACAATCAATTTTCCATGTCACTGGGGGCTGATGATTTATAGGGAAGAAGTGTCTGATGCTATCTCGGCTCGGCTTTTCCTTATTGGTAGTCTGATTCCAGGTAGATTGGAGAGAATTGCTCTTTTGAACTTGTGCATTTCCTTTCGCATGAAGGAGGTGACTTATTGTGATCGGTCTGCTGGAGAGACATGGCTTCTTCATTGGTGATTTAGTGGATGGTCGTCTGACGTGAATTTTCGTTTGTTGAAAGCCTCTCTTGTTGGGGTGACCCGTAACCTCAGGCCTGTGGGGATGTTGAAGAAATGTGTTCTAATGTTTGTGATTATATTTGGAGGATGTCTAATTTGGTGATCATAAGATCTGGAGTCTGCTCGTTGCGTGACGCCACATAAGTATGAACGTTTGAAAGGAACGTAGATGGAGAGATCTTTGCATGCTACGAATCGCTAGGGCCCCACGGTGGGGCGCCAAATTGTGGACGTTGGTTTTCGCCCGAGGTCCACAATCGAGAATTTATAGGTTGGAGGCACTAGCGATCCTGCAAAACAAAGGTATAGTGAGCGTGGAGGTTACTGCCCACCGGTGTGGTGGGTGCCGTAGGCACTCCGACGCTTAAGTCAATGATGAAGACGAGTTGTAAGTAATGGAAGAGCAAGGCTATAGACTACCTTGATCTTCATGGATTGCCGTGAGGGCGATAGATATGATATGATGAGAGCTCTAGAGAGAAGATTATTGAGCTATGAGAGCTGTGATCTCCCTTCTCTTCTGGATCTCGGTTCCTTTTATAGGCTATTTGAGGTGAGATTCATGAATGCGTTTAATTGACATACGTTTTGTGTGTTGGTAACGGTCGTGTCATGAAGGAGTATTATGGGCAGTCATGAAGACTGAAAACGGCTGGGTTATGAGGGGTATTTATGAGTCTGAGCGTTTCGTGGGTTGGCGTATGATGGGCCTTGGTTGTGGGGTATTTTACTGGGAGTGGGCCCGTGAATCCTTGGGTCTGGGTCTTATGTTGGGGAGTCTGAGGTGCGTTCAGTGTTGGGTCTGAAGCAAAAGGTCGAAATTGCCCTTGGACCAAATTTGGCCCATACAATTACCTCATCGTTCTATAAATATTTTGTGCAGTATGTTGGTCATCAAAAACTCTAAATGCAATAAGTCGTTTTTGCATGGTAAATGATGCATCCATCCAATGACAAGTCACACATATGTATGAGTGTGTTTGCCAATGGTCACTCCAAATATCAGAACATATAGAAATACGACCTTTAATCTCTTTAAATATTTCGTTTAAAATAATTTTATCATTTTTGTATAATTTAAAAATATGACGTTTTGTTGTGTTTCGAGTCATTCTACATGCAGAAGGATTTAAAGCATTATGCAAGTAATTAGTAAACTGAAGTTTTTCACCAAAACTTAAAGAAATATGTGTCATACAAGTTAATTTCATAACTTCTTCTCTATTTTTTGCATCAGAATATTTAAATAAATCTATAGCACTCGTACTTCTACTAGATGATGCGTACCTGGTCATTTGAGTTTGCGTCGTATCAATTCCAAGATCAACCGCATGATGTCTTTTCAGGTGCTTGATCATATTGCCGTATCCACCAGAAAATTTGTAGGAAACCCCACAATGGTTGCAAATTGCTCTTGAAGTTTCATCGTCTTGGTGATCTAAATGAAAATGAATTTTGAAAACATCCGAGGAACGAGCCTTAACTTCTCTTCTCCGTGATTGTGAACCGACACTAGGACCGCTCTCTTGGGTTGGAATATTTGACATTATATTCTCAGATGAACTTGCCATTTTTCGTTTAAGAAATAAGTAAGAAGAATAAGAAAATTGACTAATTGCGAATGATAATAACTAATTGAGATTGAGAATAAGAGAATTGTAGGAATTGAGAGAGTTGAGAAATTGATGTGTTGAAATAATGAAAAATGAATCATATTTATAGAGTTTTAGAATTTTTTTGATACCAAAAATACCCCTAAATATAACTGTTTTATTACCGTTATTAGAGGTATAATAGGAATTATATAATATTAAATTTTTTTTTTATGGCCGTTAAGGCCTTTTTCTTTTTTTGTTATTAAGGGCAGGGAGCCAACGACACCCCGCCCTTCCCCAACGGCTAGTAGCCGTTGGGGACATTAGGGTTCCTGTTGGAACCCTACGATTCTAACCGGAACCGAAACAGTTCCGACCGATTCGCATTGGGGTGAAACACCCAACTAAACTGATCAATCACGATTCCAATTCCGATACCGAAACCGTGGCCGGGTCTATCCACATGTGTATTCTTTCAAAATGTTTAATTGCTTTCGGTATATAGTAATGGAGGCTTTGGATATGCGGTTAAAATGAAGACCTTACCATATTTTACACGTGGCATGGACCCAGTTGCCCACTTGTACAGTCTTAGTAGGAGAGAGAGGCGGTCGGTTGTTCTTTTATGGGATTTTCAAAAAGCGTGCGATGGTTGCCACACGTGTCGACGAAAAGCCAAAGGTAGATGAGTAGGATGCTTTTGATGTATGTCAGGTGATTGAGACATGAGGGTACGAGTATGGGCCCACAATTCTTCTAAGAGTTACCCGGCGGCATACGTTGGAGATGTAGTCACCGTCTGATTTGGATTCTCAAATTAAGTGGCCCCTTATGGTTTTGATGGTGTACGGAAACCTATTATTTTGGTGTTGATTCTTATTATTATTTTTTTTGGAATGATAAAATAGAAATTTATTAAAAAATCATAATTTCATTTCCCATCATTTTTTTTAAAAAAATCCATATCTATTAAGTTTATGAACAATTAATCATATATTTTTAAATTTTATTCATTTTTAATCATTTTTTTTACTAATAAGAAGTTTGACATAATTTTTTCCTCATTCTACCCTTATAAAGCATGAACAATAGTTTTTTTCACTTTTAAAATAAATGGTGTGTAATGCCAATATATTTTAACTCATTATCTCTTTTATGCATAATATATTTTGAAAACACATATTTTTATTTTAAATACACACATAATATTAATTTTAGTTTTTTTTTTAATATGGATGAAGCCACTCATAGTCACATTATAATTGTGTCTAAACAAATAAATATTTAGACACACACCTAATTGACAGTCATTTTGTGACTGTCAGTAAAAAAATACAGTCACAATGTAACTGAGGTCACAAATATGATTGCTCTCAATATGTCTGATGATCAATAATGTGACTGAGAATCGATAATATGACTTAGATAACTAACGTGACCGAGAGTTAGCAATATGATTAGGTCTATTTTAATAATTTTACGCCCATAAAATTAAATATAAAATTTTAAATTTGAGTAAAATTAAATTCTAAAAATTATATCATAATACGATTTTTTAATAAAAGCTCCATGATAAAATGTAGAAGGTAATGCTGGTAAGGGCCTAAGGGGCCCACGACGCTGGATTCATGTATTTCAGTTGGTGTGGCCCGTGTGGGTCCTCCAATCATGAATTCTCACAAGCACCAATGCGAATAAAATGGGATTGATGAAAACTATTACTCCCACCCCCGACATGCGTCCCCCCTTTGTCTTCTCGGAAATTCCAAATTTGCCCCCATGTGAGTCAAAAATTTTCTTACTTCAAATTTGCCCCCTGACATATATATATATATGCGCCCTATCATATCTTTATTTTTTGCTAGTTATGCGCCCTAACATAAATTCAAAGTAAAAAAAATTTGATCGGTCCAATCCGAAAATTATTTAAAAAAACTGAATTTATGGCAATTTTTAACCTGCATTATGTTAGAAATTTAGGTAAAAGTATTTCAAAATTGGTCAGTTTTGCATTTTTGTGGCTATTTTTTATTTGTTTAATAATATTACAAATTAATATTTATTAATTTAATTTTTGATTATTTTTTAATTTAATTAACAATATTTAGTATAAAAAAATTATAATTTTATAAAAAAAATCAGTTATAATTCCTACACTATTGATGTTCAAGATGATGGCCATTGTGGATTTAGAGCAATAGATGCACTAATCGGGTAGGCGAAGAAGGTTGGGGTCAGGTACGATGCGATCTTATTGAAGAGATTCAACAAAATAAGGATTTATATGATCAACTTTATCCATCAAACGGATGGGCAGACAATCTATTACATTTATTCTATTTCTTTCGGTCGCCGACACCAGAGGTACATTGGATGAACTCAATGAGTTTAGGAATTGTCATCGCATCGAGGTACAATCTTGCACTGCATACATTTGCTGAGAATGTTTGAAGTTGTTTTACTCACTTGCCATTAAGGTCCTATGCAGTTCCAGAGCATGAGCGTCAAAAAATAGCTATTGCTCATGTTGGTAGACATTTTGTGCAAGTTTTCTTACACCCTCATTACCCTGTACCACTAATCCCAATGTGGTGGTGGGAACATTCATCACACGAAGCTAAAGAATTGACAACTCGTTATAGGATTCGTAATCAATTATGGTACGAAATATTGAGTATCTCACCAAGTGTATTAGGAAAAGACTTTGGAGGTAACATATATTAGAATTTATGTTTTTATATTTTAAGTATAATTTTTTATGTTGTTATTTGTACTCTTTTTTAAATATATATTTCTCTAATATACATGATAATATTTTTATAATACATAAGTAGTGTTGAATAAATCAAAAAAAAGAATCACAAAAATTAAATGAATAAATGAACACAAAATAATTAATAATAAATATGAAATTTGTAATATTTATAAACAAAAAAAAAGATTAGATATATAAAGAACAAAAAAATTTAAAATTTAAAAAATAAACAAAATTAAAAATTAAAAAAAAATAATTAATAAAAAATGTAGTGTTAAATCAATATATATATATATATATATAGGGGGGAAATATATATATATATATATATATATATATATATATATATTTTGGGGAAGTGGATTTTTATAAAATATAGGGGGAAATAAGGGTAATATTCATTTTATTAAGTTTAATCTTTTTTAATTTTTTAATAAATATGTTCAAATTTCTATTTATAATTATATATAAATGTAAAAAAAAAAATCTTAATATTTATAAAAATATATAAATTATAAATAATATAAGTGCTTAAATGAAATAATTATATATATGTATATATATATCTCAATTTTAATGATGGATCCATCATTTTATTATGTTATGGAGCAAACAAAAAGACTTAAAATATGATTGAATGTTCTATATAAATTGTAATTTGTGTAATAGAAATTCTCAATTTTTTTTTGAATATTTATGCTTGATTTCTAAATAAAATAATAGGTCAACTGATATATTTTTCAATGACTTCAATTTATTTTAAGAAAAATTTATTTATTATTCGGGATTTTGGACCCATCGGGGATCCTCTTTTATTAGTTGGGTACGAAGATGTCAATCTTCTCCCCTCCCCATTGCAACCCTATTCTAGTGCCAGATAATATTCTCTCTCAAATTCCAATATCCAAATGGGGCAATACAGTTTTGAGGTTCTGAGTTCGAATCTAGAGAGTGCATTTCCTGTAAGAGTTTGAGACAGTCAAGAATTTTTAGATTTCAAAAAAAAAAATGTACATTATTATTGACGTGTGAGGTGGTAATGATCATTGCCCACCAAATGGACCCCCATTTTTTTTTTTTGGGTGCTTTGGAGGGTAGAAAATTGTGAATTAAAAAGAAAAGAAGAATATCAAGCACAAGTTGACATCTTCTGATATGATCTCTCTCTCTGGCGTTTTGCTTTACAAATTACAATATAACAATAGAGTTTACAAAGTGAGTAGAGCAGAACTATACCTCTAATTGATTCCACATTTTCTTGCTACAGAAGCTTTTGCACACTAGTATTTGCCTGACTGAATATGTATCACCTTGATGTTGCTCCAAAGAATCGCACGAGTTAAATGTTTATTTCAATTGTTCTACAACGACAATAATAAAAATCTTTGGTCCACTATTAAAGATAAATACCGATGGCTGCCAGTTGCCCAAAAAGCAGGTATTTCATATTTTCCCTCTAAGTTTAGTTAATTGGAACAACCCATGCTGGGACCAAGTTAGATATAGTTTGGTCTTACAAAAGATTCTTATTAGATCTCAATTTGATTTTCACTTATAAGAAGATAAAGTTGCTTAATTGTCATCCTTGAGATAGTTTCCATACATCAGAAATAAATGATAAAGAGGTGTGACATATAGACTAAATAAGGACTAAAATTACTCACAAAAGTCCCCAAGGAGCATGGTTTGGTGGTGTAGGCTCGGGATCTTACCTTGAGGTCTTGGGTTCGACTTCAGAGAATACGTTTCTTGTAAGAACCTGAGACAGCTAGGAGTTTTACCTATTCTGCTTAAACCCGGGAATGAATAGTTTGGTGGTGGGATTTCCCACGATTTCAGAAATAAAAAATAAAAAAATACTCACAAAGAATGATTTTAGTTCCCACTTAATCCCCATTTAATCTCTCTATAATTTTTCATTGACAAAAGAATGATAATTGACAGATAAATGTATGCCAATATATGAAAAAAGAATCTCGCAATATTAAAAAGTAATTTCCAGAAAATGAGATATGCACGATAAAAGAATGATAATTAACAGAATAATGACTATGCCAGTATAGAAATTTCTCACAAATCAATGGTCTAGGGACAGCAGAGTTCTTATGATGATCCCGGTGTATCCACCAGATTTGTTCGGGTCATCAATGATTCAAGCTCTAATATAGCACCGAGAGATGGTTGGGGCTTTCAAAAAAGCCTTAGTTCATATTCACCAGCCATTGTTATGTACCTCACCCATGGAAGAGCGTGGTAGCCACTTTTCTCTATAATCTTCAGGTATCGAACCTACAAAATTGATCATGTACAAGAAAATATAATTGTTAATCTCAACTCCCTCGGATTTATGGAAATTTCTGTTATTGAACAACATTTTCTTTCCAGTCATGAACTTCAACAACTGTTTTCTTCTTTTTCAATTATTGTTGATGAATGAATTAGATATCTTTGGTGGTCCAGCGACTGCCAGGTATAAGCTATTGGATTCATATGATTCTTTGATGTGAATCTATGATGAAGAAGCAACACGAAGGTCACCAATAAACAACTCTTTCCCTCATTTTTATTTTGTTTTATTTTTTATTATTATTCTAATTTAATGTGGGAAAAGGCTGTTTGGTTTTGTTTGGTTTGTTATAATTTAATGCCTCTTTGCAAAAAAAAATAATAATAATAAAAATGGTAAAGCTGTGTACACATTGAATCCTCATAATCCACAGTGTGGGAATCTTCGTGTACTGGGTCATCCTCTCTCTAAATTAATGCCATTACCTCAACCAAAATTTAACTCATATTTCTCAGATTGAATTTAACCTTCTCCATGACAATTGGAGATGTTACACCATCTCAAGAAACTAGTAACCAATAGATAAAGTAAAACCCATTTTAACATTCAAGATATTCTAATCAGCCAAATTGCAAACTCTAATCCAGAGTTGGCAAATTTTGACCTAACCAACATATCTTGAAATCAATACCAAGTGGGTTTAAATTTGCCTAATCATGATTGGATTCAAGTATGTTGACCAAATTCAATAAAGATACAGGTCAAGTTTGGGCTAATCAAACTAAGAAGATCCTGACATTGACCTGATTAATAAATTTATGTTATATTGATCTATATCAAACTATATTTGCTTATTTTTCCTGTATAAGCTACAATTCAGATAAGAATGGAAACTAAGATAAAATAATTACAAATACTGTTAAACATGATTAAGTTGAGAAATTTCATCAAATACTTTAATATACAAATTTATATGACAATTGAGAATTATTTAGGTCAGTTTCATGTCAACCCAAAATGTTCTGTTTACTAGAGGTATTCAAGTAGTGTCATGTTTGTTACCTTTAAAGAATATGTTGTATTCATGTAAGGGATTAGATGTCCCCAAGTGCTTGGTCCAATGGGTTGAGTCTTGGCCTGTCATTTGGGAGACCAGGGTTCAACTCATGGGAGCAACATTTGTAAGAGCCTGGGACAGTATCGGGTTTTACCCACTCAGACCGGGGTTCAATGACACCTGATATGGGATGGGCAGGGATTTCCCGGTATTCCAAAAAAAATGTTAGGGCTTAGATATGATTAACTAAATGGGTAGCTCCATCTTTTTCTGGTATGCAAACCTCTTGCTATTGTTTCTACAAGTTGATTTGAGCTGGTTCATGTGTAATTCAATTCGATATGGTCAAATCTCGCAACCTATTTACTATTGATTAAGGAGTGACACTCTGATCTGCTAAAAAGGCACCAAACTTCTACCTACAAGGAATGATACAAGTTAGGCTGAAGCCTTGCTGTCTTAGGTGGAACACGGATCAGTTAATTTAAGACCCTATTTCAGTACAAACAACTTTCCTCGATATAATATTGTGCAAAGAAGTATGCTATATATTAATGCATAAGAACAAAGCAGTGATGGGTGAATCTCTTTATATATTTATGTCTAAATGTCATTGCTCATTCTCTTCAAACATTCTTAGCAATATTGCGAGTCATTGAACCAAATTCATTTTCTCACATTAATCTAAAAATACTACTCTGATTCTTGAAGAGAAACCGAGATGAAGTACATGCAAATTATGAAATTCACCCAAGGCAATAATTGCAACTTGACAAAATAATAAGAAGAGCAAGCTATATATTTGAAGCCATACCTGTATTCCTGAAACAGTAAAATATGGTATTTCAAATTTCACACGTATGGGAGCTTTTCTCTCAGGAATTGCTTCTTCTGCTGTTATACTGGGAAGTGTGAACTCGGCCCTTAACATGTATTCCTAGATAATTTGGATTTGCAAACAGGATCAATACATGGTTGAATAGTCATTGCATAAAGGGTAACGCAGAAGTTTGTTCTAAATCTATGGCTAACAACAGCAAACATACTATCAATTAAAAAATGAAAAGTTAGCCAATACCTTGCCACCAGGAAAAGATTTTATTTTCCAAATTAATGCTTCATCTTCAGGTACATATGATGCAGATCCCATTGATGTCCGAACATCTGGATTGGAAGCATCAGATGACACAGGCAACTCAATCTCAACATTTGTAGCATTACTGTATTATTCAATAAAATTTTTCATTAGTAGGGACAATTTTGAATATCAATCTTTTCAGAAGTTGGAGCAATAAAAATTATCTAGGAAAGCAATTGCAATAATGATAACACTAAATACCTACGCTCCTTGAACTGACTTCTAGCCTTAACCAGGATCTCAACACGACTTCTAGAATGGCTTTCAACTTGAGCTTCAACCCAAATCAAAGGCTTTACCTGAACAAATAAAGAAAATAATCAAATGCCATTCGGTAAGGAATCCAAAAAGTATAAGGGTTAAGAAACAAAAAAGAAATAAATGAAAGAAAGAATTCTGAACCACAAGGTGAACCTGGGTATTGAGTCTGTATGTCATGAGATCAAAAGCTCCATCAGGTGGTATGAAGGATATCGTCCGATCATTTTCAAATCGGGCCAAACGTACACATCTGCACTAAAAGGGGATATTTATTGAAAAAAGGAATTTGTAAATCAAGTTCACGAATCCAATCCTCACAACTAATGATAAACAACACCAGATTTCAAGTAGACCTGAGTTTCGGGTTACATACTGATGAAATTTGATGTCATCCAAGTCGATAGCCTTTCCCTTTGTTGATCGACCTTGTGCCTCCAACAATATTCTATCATTTAGGCCAAGCTTACACTCAGGCATACCACTGAAAAATATAAATCAGTGGCTTTAATATCCAGCTGCTGCTAACTGATGGAAAATGAGTAACATACTCGAGCAAAAAAAAATTTGGACATGGAAGTGCTCTAAAATGTGTAAACATTGGAGTTGCACCCCACCATACTCTACAGGAAAGGGAGAAATAAACACATCACACAAGAATCCAAGATAGACACATCAAATCTGCACACAAATCCAATTACAAGAAGAGTGGCTTCAAAGAATGAAGCAGATAAAAAAAAGTCGGAGTATTCGATGTAGAAGGCATCCACTTCGGCAACTCCGAACGCAACATAAACCATCCTACTTCAATCTGCATCATTTGTTTCATGATATGCAAAGAGTTGAGACTGTTTTATGACAATCTTTACATGCTAGTGAATTTTGAATAACATCAAACAACAATATTTACCTTGTATGATTGTGATATTCACCAGAAGGTCAAAATTTTAGAACACGTGGTTTATGCTAAACAAACTCACATACTCACTTGAATGGTACTACACTATTTTACAATCAGAAAGGATGCAAGTCCTCAAGCACAAAATTGTTGAGAAAAATACTATTGGCCAGTATCTGATGAGCGACCAATATGCATATATTTGCCCGCTCATCTAACTTGATGTTTTGTGAGTTATCTCGAGTTTTATGAGTGCTTTGCTGCGTTTTGGGTTCGTTTTGTAGGTAAAAATAATATCGAGACTCAATGGAATCAACGAGGGATGAAAACGGCAAAATGGGGAGCATATCAGGCCAAATTCAGAATCAAAACGCGCATCTCGATGCTGGATTGCGCGTCGAGACGGGTGATAAAGCAAAATATTTGGCAGAATGGGTTGCTGGTGGCGCGTCGACACAGGCCATGGCGCGTCGCGACGTGCCGATGAAGACATGGAGCGTTGCGACGTGCGACAACGCGCGTCGCGTCGCTGGGTGCGTAATTAGAATCGTCCTTGAGAAGGAACACCCCTAAACTTCCTATATAAGCCACAACTCATCCCAAAACGAGGGGAGACCTTGATAACCTAATTTTAAAGCCTCCAAGGTGATTTTTGGGAGAAAACAAAGCACATCAAAGGATCACAACTCAGAAACTCGACAAAAAATAGCGAAGGATTGGCAATCTCGACAGAGTTTCTTCTTCCTTTTAACTCTTTAATGTTTTGTTTATTATTGAATATCTATTTAGAGTTTTTGAGTATGTGTAGTAACTAAATCTATATTTTGGGATTGTGATGAAACCCAATATTTTGAGTTTATAAATTGAGTTTTTTATATCTTGTGTGATGCTTTGGGTTGTTTATTGAATCTTGTTCTTAATGTTTCTTGTTGCTTGATCACCGATAAGATTGATGTGGTAAACTTAATTGAACTTGACAAAGGAATTTTAGTTTAGCCTTAAATTCAATAGCACACAATCTAATCTTAGGGATTTCCTTACAGGATAGAAATATACCTGTCGGGCGGGTATAGCCATAATTGGAACTTGATCTTAATGAATTTGGGATTAATTAATTGACATGGAAATATAGTTGATTGGTTTATTCTGAATGTTTGCACATGACCATCGAAAGAGGCTTGTGGATATCTTAGTGTTCCAAGTTAATAAGTCAGTTTATCACACGAATATAGGAAAACCAATTCATCTTTAGAATAATATTGGTGGATTCACAATCTTGGATGTTTTCTTCTCATTGATTTCCTTTAAAATCATCATAGTTATATTTGTTTTCTTTAGCGTTAATTTAAACTCAACTCAAAATCATATTTAATTTCAATTAGATACTTGTAGATAATTAGTCTTAATAATTAATAATGTAGGTAATAAGTCCTCGTGGGATCGATAACTTTATACTACTTGAGCTATACGTGCACTTGCGTAACGTGTGAAAATCGCGATCAGTATCATTGCCCGAACTAAATAGCTCTAATTTCAATGGACAACGCACCTCAAGTTCATTGCCCGAACTAAATAGCTCTAATTTCAATGGACAACGCACCTCAAGTAAGTTCTCATCTTCAATGCTCCAACAACATCTGATCTAATAATTTGTCCATTGTTGTTGACAAGTATATTAACATGCTCCACGACATCCAAGAAAACCTGAAGAAACAAGAAAAGACACCCATCATTTAGTGGCACAAGGCATCTAAAAACAACTCAAGAGAAGAAGAAAAGAAAGTCACCCACTTCATTCTTCTTGTAATTTATCCCTTCACTGCGCCAAGACACCGCATTTGTGACAGCCATAGGAGGTCTCTGTGTAACTTCCATCCTATATGCATCGGTCTTGATAAATTCACTTAAGATAGTCGCTTCAGTATATTGAGGGTAACCAAAGTCCATCATTTCATCAAGCAACTCATACTGCCAAAGCCATAAAGAAATAGTGTTAAGAGATCTAATTCTGTTACGATGTTTATGGCTTAAACTTTTAAATCCATCATAAATGGAAATGAATACAGAAACGTCAACATACCACTACCACAAAGTTATCCCTAAGCGATTCCTCTTCTAACTCTTCAAAATAATGCTTGAATACCTGGGGCAAGAAATTCATCAGGTTGCTTGCATACATAATTTATCAGCGTTATTCAAATATTTTTCGACAAAACTATAATTACCAATCAGGCTTACATCAACTACGCGGTGTAGAAAGAAAAGAAGGCTGGCGGCATTGCAATTCTGCCTAGACGCTGTCATAAGATAAACATTGGAATGCTGTATAAACAAGTAAGTGACTCCATTATCAAACACAACCGGATCCTGTGACTGCGCATCTCCCTATAACACATCAAAGGCACCAAAACAAGCAACAAGAACAGATCAAGGTAAATCAAGCTAAATTAACTCAAATTGCAATAGCCTAGCTCAATTAATTAAGCAGAAAAAAAAATCTAGAAATTATCGAAAAATGAAAAAGAGGTGAAATGAAATAACATCTTTTTCGATAAGCTTGGTGAAGAAGCGCTCGGCTTGATTTGCAGAGACGTCACCACGGTAGTCGCGCCACACCAGAACCCGGCCCTTTATGTCGAGAAGAAACAATGCGGAGACTGCACCTGCCATTTTCTAGGGTTTCTACGGATCAATCAGATGTAATTTAAATATCACAGATCAGATCTCATGGAATGTTCACAGTTGTTAACTGAGAATAACAATACATTAAAAAAGAAAAAGTGAAGTTAGGAATTGTAAACTTTGTGGCGCCATTTAATTAAACATTATTTGTAATGTTTGTGAAGATAAACAGTCTTTGTCGGAGTTCGTAAATGTACCTACAGTAATGGAGATCGATCGATCGTTCGATCCATCTTTTAATATCAAATTGGCTTCTATGTTGTAACTATAAGCGGGCCGGGTACTGATGCAGTATTTATTACACGGTGCCGTTTCTTGAAATTAAGGAGGTGGTATGTGTGCCGGGTGTATATGTCATCTCTCACAGTAACAAAGCCTATTATAATATAATTTTTCGAAATTAAGAGCCCAGGGGTCATTCAGGTACCTAACCAAACGCAAAAATAGAAGGCAAATTAGCCAAATTATGTATAAAAAAATAAACGCAATTTTCCTAATTAATCATTGTTAGGTTTATATCTACTATAATCAACAATATCATAAAGAGACTAAAATACTCTCCTCACATAAGTATAAAATATTATTACTTTTTCCATCTATCTCATAATTTCAAAAGAATCCATAAAAACACAATTTTCATTCTCAATACTCAATATTTTTCTCTCATCACAACGTTAAAGAAATTAATTTGAGGCATGCTTCATTTTCCATACTTACTATTGATGTGGATGCATTTTTTTCCATAAGATTATTAGTCTTTCAGGGTTACATTTTAACCTGGGTTCGAATTTTAGTGTTGAAAGTGATGAGTGCGACATATGAGTAACAGACATCG
Organism: Zanthoxylum bungeanum; assembly: GCA_019454045.1. Lineage (NCBI taxonomy): Eukaryota > Viridiplantae > Streptophyta > Magnoliopsida > Sapindales > Rutaceae > Zanthoxylum > Zanthoxylum bungeanum. The sequence goes on from SKCR01025408.1 coordinate 83,044, forward strand.
TTGTTCACCATCGCACCGAGTATCATCACTATGCGATGAGCATCTTCACTGTGTGATGAGCATCGTCACATGCCCATTACACTTAGCGATAAATGTGCAACGATTTCTGTCGCACAATGAGATGAATTATGCGACAAGAGTGCGATGGACATAGTCGCACAATGAGATGACCATTATGCATAGTGCGATGAGTGTACGATGAACATCATCACATAATGTGATGGGTCGTACTATGCTAAGTGAACTATGGGGATAAATTTGGAGTATAGTTTTCATGATGTGGGGACAGATTCATAGTGTTTTTCTCATGGTGTGTCTACTGATGCGACATATTTTGCTCATGATGTGGGTTCAAATTCGGGAGGAATTGATCGAATGGTGTCAGGTGATGTGTCTAAAAATCTTGAGTGGTACAAGGTATGCCCAGCTTACAATTTCTCTTAAATACTTATTTTGGTTTGTACGTAAAGTATTAGGCACGAGCCTTTGAGTATTGATGATGTGTATTGGATTTGTCTTGAGTAGCGGATCTGAGGTCCTCTTGCATGTTTGATGTTTATTGCATGTCGTGTTTTAGTGTTGGATTATGTTCCAGATCGTATAGTTTTAGGGTACGTCATGTCTGTTTTTTCGGTTGATTTGAGGCTCAGAGAGATGAGTTATTTCCGTCTTCTGCTGGTAGCATCCTGTCTTCGGTGGGATGTTACAGAGATGGTATCAGAGTAAAAGTTTAGATGTTAGTGGCTGCAGCTACAGGGTATCCGATCATCTGAGTAAGTTTTTTGTTATGTATAGACCATATAGGTCTATGTTTGTAATCTGATTTGATTTCTTCTTTATACGGTATGATGTGTTATGATTATTGTTTGATTGAGTAAGATTTCTTTGATATACATGGTATAGCGTGATATGATATGGCTTGAATGTGATTCAGATGGAATGAATACTATGTGATTTGACGTGATATGATTTGATACGATTTGATGTGATATAAATGAGTTTGTGAGGGATTGAATGATTTTATGTAATTTGACGTGATTTGAATTGATATGATTTGACTTGATCCGGTAAGTCTAAAATCTCCCAGATGTATGAGTTCTAATAGGATTCTATTTTGGCATAATTGGAATTCATCTGATGTATAAGTTCTGATTTGATTATGATGATGTATTGACTTGGTTTGATATGAATTGATTGATCTGATTTCCTAAGCTTTGACTTGAATATGATATGATGTAATATGGTTTGTTTTGTCATAGAATGTGTGACTTTTGACGATATATAGAATAAGATAACTATTGGATATGGATAAGATGGTTTTGTAAGTGTGTTTAGTTTCGAATGATCAGATATAAGGACGGGGAAATTTCGAAGACGAAATTTTTATTCGGAGAGGTGAATGTAATATCCCGAATTTTCGATGAAGTTCTGGAAGGTTCTCGAATCAAAGTTTAGGTCTTGAAACGAAATGATATTGGAAAATAAGATTTTGAATGTTGAAAAAAATATGTTAGAATGTCTTGAGGCTGTATTTGGAAACTTTGAAAATCGCGTAATTCGAAAGGAAATGTTACGCATATTTATTATTTTAACTATAGAAATAGCAAACAGACTTCAATTGAGCTTGTTTTTGAATCGTTAGACTCGTTTTTTCGAGACAAACAACTTTTATGTTGACCACTTTTAAAATTTACATCAGAATTGCCTCAAAAATATAAATTTTTGAAGGAGTACATTGTTAAGGATATGGATACAATTTTCGCGGGGACGTGAATATAATTTTCAATTTTTTTTTCTATAAATACCCTAAGATTTCTGAAATTACGAAATGACCAAAACTTATTAAAACCCACCACCGACCTCATTTTCATACGTGAAAGAGAGAGAAAGAGCTCGCCGGCTGGACATCCAGCCACTATTGACCGGTGCAATGGTCTCAACTGCGGCGTCCGGTCATCGTGCCTCCGTTGATGGCCGGCAGCGGCCCTTGGATTGCCGAAAACGGTGGAGAAAAGGCACAAGAAATAATCTGAGGGTAATAAAGGATATTATGATCCGCCTCTAATATAAGGTACTCATGGAAGGTTTATTTGTATATAATGATTATATCGATAGACACCGACATAATTTGGTTTATGTAAAATATCTATAGTAACGCGAAAGCAGTTTTAAGTTTTTAGTGGAATAGCCTAAAGTTAATAATTCTGAATATTTGATTAAATAATTTTAATCAATATCTCGGGATTATTGGAGCTCCGAGTTATGGGTCTATTTAGTCCCCGTGTTAGCTCGATGCATTAGAGGAAACCATATAATAATTAGATAGTCCAATTATGTACTCACATACATAATAATTTGTTATGCTAAAAGTATTAATATGATTCATAATTATAGTCACACATGAAAACTCTATTAAGTAAGTTTAATATAAAGTTTTTCAATTATTTATGATTATGAGATAATCATATTTCAAATTTAAAAGGTTTAAATTTGAATTGATTAAGTTACATTACAAAATTTTGAATTTAATGCGCATTGAAATTTGATTTAATTAACACATTAAATCAAAATTTTATATTATAAATTTTGAGTGGTGGTCAAAATTTGATGGGCTATTTCGGAAGTTATATTGTAATTTCGATTATAATTTACTTAACATAAACCCTAACATATAAAAAATAAAAGGTTGTCTAATTTAACCTTAATTCCTTTTGAGAAAAACCTGGCCATTATTTTCTTCTCCGTCTTCTTCCAAATATAGAAAGAAAAATAAAAGGGTGTTGATGAGTGGTAAAACTATCACTATTTCCCACTCATTTAACTTAATATTTTGTATAGTTTCTTGAGTTTTGTGAATATTTTGATGTGTTTTGTGTTATTTTGTAGATAAATAAAGTTTCAGGACATTCTGGAGGTGAATTGGAGCAAAAATGTGAAATTTGGCAAAAATGGTATTTTGGTAATTTTGGGCGTCCCGACACAAAGGGTATTTTGGTAATTTTGGGCGTCCCGACCTCTAACGTGCACCGGAGACTGCTAATATGCGCCAGGTCAACAAGTCAAAGTTGCCAAGTTTGACTTTACTAACGTGCACCATGCCACATGTCATCATCACAAGCAATCTGCTAACGTGCACCGCATGCCACGTGTCAAAAATTCAACGAGCCGTTTTTTTAGCCACCATGCCACGTGTCGAAAATTCAGCGATCCAAAAAAAAAAAAAAAAAATCAGAAAAATAATAATAATAAATTGGGTTTTTTTTGCCTATAAATTGAGTTCAAATTTCTTAGTTTCAATGTACCAAAATCCTCTGAAATACTTATATAAAAGAGAGTTCTTCTTATTTTCTTCTTATATTCAGTTTTATCTACGCTTTGTAGTAGTAATTCTATCCATCCATGAGGGGGTAACTTCTCTATGCTGAGGTAATAAGGTAATTATTTTACTTTTGCTTTTTAGATTAATCTCCCTTAAAATATAATATATAAACTATTTAAAACCTGAATTAATAAAAAGATACCGCCATTCTAGGTCGGTTGGTTATTCAATTTAAACTGGTTAAACCTGACTTAATGAGGATACCGCCATTCTAGGTCGATTGATTTAATTTAGTTCCGCCTTATGGCTGGTTTATTTTTCTGTTCCGCCTTATGGCTGGTATATTTGAATTTGACTTAATCAGGATACCGCCATTCCAGACGGTTGGTTTAAAATATCACAAGTATATATATTATTATTTTATGGGAGATATCTAAATAGTATATATGAGAGGTTATTTCCTTTTACCTTAGCATTTCATTTCTTTTTATTGCAATTCATTATTCTACAATTACTTTTCAGCAATTTCATTTTATGTCTTTTAAGTTTTTATCAGCTTTAGTTATGTATTGTAACTAAGTTAAATATCTAGGGTTGTGATAAAATCTAATATCACTGGTTTTAAAAAGGGTTAGATTATAATTTGGGTAATTAAGGAATTATTTGTTGAGTCATAATCTTAAAGCCTTTTTATTAACTGGCCATTAATAAAATTGATTAGTTAAACTTAAAATGAACTAGACATAAAGACTTTAAGTTTAAAGACCTTATACTCAACAACCCACGATCTTATTTAAGGATAGATAAATCTTTAATAGATTTCCTTACAGGATAGGAATATACCTGTTGGGCGGGGGTAATCATAATTGGAATTCAAACTTAATGAATCTAGGTAATTTGGTTGACATAGACATATGATTCAATTGAATTAAACTAGGTATTTGTAAATGACCATCGGAAGAGGCTTTTACATAATTTAATATTCCAGATTAATAAATCAATATTTACCCAACTATGATTTAACTACTTCATCTTTTAATTAATATTGGAAGAATTCACAACCCTAGATAGTTTTAATTCTCATTAATCTACTCTCAATTTCTTTTACTTGTTTTAAATTTAGAATCATCATTATCTTTTCAAACAACTTGTTAGATATTAGTAATCACTTGACCTCATAAAATTAATAGAATAGATATTAAGTCATCGTTGGATCGATACTTTTTATACTACTTGAACGATACGTGCGCTTGCGTTATACGTGTGTGATTACGCCGGTCAAGTTTTTGGCGCCGTTGCCGGGGAACTTCTTTATCTTTTACTATTAGTTTAGGGGTTAGATACGTTACTTGTATCTAATTTTCTTTTTACTTATTGTTTTCGTTTTATTGTGTTTCAGGTTATCAGAATCTTAATGAGACGAACCAGAAGCTTTGAACTACGACCGCTTGACCCAGAAATTGAAAGAACCATCAGACAGTTGAGAAGAGAAAGGCGACAAGGCCAAGAAGCAATTGTTAACATGGAACCTGAACCTTTGGAGGTTGCACCACCAATTCCCATTCGAGACAGAACCATTCCGGTGGTAGATGGCCTCACTTCATGTATTGTACTTCCTCATTTACCAGCGAATACAGGTGACATCAAAACTTGCATTCAGATGATTCAGCAATCAGTGCAATTTGGGGGAAAAGCAACTGAAGATCCTAATACCCACATCAGCAACTTCCTGGAAGTTTGCGGCACTTTCAATTACAACCGAGAAGCTGAAGAAGCAATGAGACTACGTGTTTTTCCATACTCCTTGAAGGACAGAGCTAAAGCTTGGCTACATTCACTTCCAGCTGGTTCCATCACCACTTGGAGCGCTTTAGCCACCAAATTTCTTGCAAAGTACTTTCCACCAGCCAGAACTGGAAAGTTGAGGAATGACATCACATCCTTTGTACAACAAGAATCAGAAACTCTCTACGAAGCTTGGGAAAGGTACAAAGATTTGCTCAGGAAATGTCCTCACCATGAGATTCCAAAATGGCTTCAAGTCCAAACATTCTATAATGGACTTTCTGGAATAATGAGAACCACAATTGATGCTGCTGCTGGAGGAGCATTGATGGCAAAAGGAGAAGATCAAGCTTGGGACCTAATCGAAGAAATGGACAACAACAATTCCTTGTGGCCAACAGAAAGAAGCATGATTCAACGAATTGCTGGAATTTATGAGGTTGGAGCCAATTCAGCAGTCAGTACCAAACTAGATCAAATATGCAAATTCATGGAGACTCTCGGTATGCAAAGCAACATTGGAACCACAAATTCACCATATGGAGAAGCATCAGAACAAAATCAACATGAAGAAACGGTGAATTATGTCAACAATTTTAACAGACAGAGGAACAATCCATATTCCAACACCTACAATCCAGGGTGGAAGAATCATCCCAATTTCTAATGGAGCAACAATTCAGGGCAAAAGAACTATCCACCACCTGGATTCCAGCAACAGAACAAAAGCCAGGAGTTTGAAAAAGACCCAGAAATGAAAGATTGGCTTGCAGAGATGTTCAAAAAGCAACAAGCAGCATATGATGCTATGTTTAAAAACCAATATGCTTCCATCAAAGCACTGGAGAATCAAATTGGACAACTAGCCAATGCTCAGAGTTACAGACCACTAGGAAATCTTCCCAACAATACAGAACCAAATCCAAGGAACCGAGGGAAGGAGCAATGTCAAGCTATCACTTTGAAAAGTGGTACTGAAATCAACAAAGATGTTGGAATCAAAATAACCATAGAAGATGTTCCAAAAGAAGCAGAGAAACAGATGGAGGAGAAAGAAACAGATGAAAAAAAGCTAAGGAAAAAGAACAGATCACTCCACCTCCATATTTTCCTCAGCGTCTTCAGAAAAGCATTGGACAAGCAGTTGCTCGATTCTTGGAGGTTTTCAAAAAGCTGCACATCAACATCCCTTTTGCAGAAGCTTTGGAACAAATGCAGCTTATACAAATTCATGAAAGATATTCTTTCACGAAAACGGAGATTGAGAGATTATGAGACAGTAGCATTATCAGAAGAATGCAGCGCCATTATTCAGAGAAAACTCCCCCAAAATTGAAGGATCCTGGAAGTTTCACCATTCCTTGCATCATTGGAGAACATAACTTCGGTAAGGCTTTATGTGATTTAGGTGCAAGTGTTAATTTAATGCCTTTTTCTATTTACAGGAAACTGCAAATTGGAGAAGCAATGCCTACTTCAGTTTCACTACAACTTGCTGATCGAACACTTGCATTTCCAAGAGGAGTAGTTGAAGATGTGCTAGTCAAAGTTGATAAACTTATTCTACCAGCAGACTTCATTATCCTTGACATGGATGAAGACAAAGATGTGCCAATCATCATTGGGAGACCATTCTTAGCAACAGGTCGAACTGTGATTGATGTACAAAAATGAGAACTGACCATGAAAGTTCAGGACCAAAAGTTACCTTCAATGTTTTCAAAGCCATGAAATTCCCGAGTAAGAAAAAGATGAAGAATGTTTCAGAATTGATGTTGTTGATAGTATCATTCATGATACTGATACAGTTCCTACAGATAAACTTGAAGCTTGCATCACCAACATGACTGACACTGAGTTAGATGCTGAAATTCTGGAATGTATCAACTATCTTGACAAGCCATTTCGTTTCAAAGTGACACAACCAATTGAAAGTTTGGAACTACCAAAGAAAGATCGGATCAAACCTTCGATTGAAGATCCACCACAGTTGGAGCTGAAGATACTTCCAAGTCATCTCAGGTATGCATTTCTGGGAAAACCATCTGAATTACCTGTTATTATTTCATCTTCTCTAACATTGGAGCAGGAAGAAAAGTTATTGAGAGTGTTACGAGAGCACAAGAAAGCCATTGGCTGGACTATAGCAGACATTCGAGGCATTAGTCCATCATTCTGCATGCACAAAATCCTGATGAACGATGAGTACAAACCCACAGTAGAACATCAACGAAGACTCAATCCAATCATGAAGGAAGTTGTGAAGAAAGAAATCATCAAATGGTTGGATGCTGACATCATCTATCCTATCTCAGACAGCAGTTGGGTAAGTCATATGTAATGTGGTTACCAATGAAAAGAATGAGCTAATCCCAACAAGAACTATGACTGGATGAATAGTATGTATGGATTACAGAAAGCTGAACAAAGCCACGAGGAATGATCATTTTCCCCTGCCATTCATTGATCAGATGCTGGACAAATTGGCAGGACATGAGTTCTACTGCTTTCTGGATGGATATTCAGGATACAATCAGATTGCCATCGCCCCATAAGATCAGGAGAAAACCACATTTACATGTCCCTATGGTACTTTTGCTTTCCGCAGAATGCCATTTGGATTATGTAATGCCCCTGCCACATTTCAACGTTGCATGATGGCTATCTTTTCAGACATGCTGGAGCAGAGTATGAAGGTTTTTATGGATGACTTTTCTGTATTTGGAGATTCTTTTGATCATTGTTTGTTAAATCTTGAACAGTATTACAAAGGTGTGAAGATACAAACCTGATACTCAATTGGAGAAATGCCACTTTATGGTGCAGGAAGGCATAGTTCTTGGACACCGGATCTCACAAAAGGGATTGAGGTAGACAAAGCAAAGATCGAGACAATTGAAAAACTACCTCCACCAACATCAGTCAAAGGAATTCGAAGTTTTCTTGGACATGCAGGATTTTACAGGAGATTTATCAAAGACTTTTCCAAAATTGCAAAACCTCTTTGCAATCTTCTAGAAAAGGATGTGTCATTCTTCAACTTCACCAAAGAATGCCAGAAAGCTTTTGAGATCTTAAAACAGAAGCTGATTTCTGCCCCCATCATAGTAGCACCAGATTGGACCCTTCCATTTGAGGTAATGTGTGATGCTAGTGATTTTGCTGTAGGTGCAGTTTTGGGACAACGCAAGGCAAAGATATTCCCACCCATTTACTACTCCAGCAGAACTTTGAATGAAGCTCAACTTAACTACACAACCACTGAAAAGGAGTTACTTGCAGTTGTGTTCGCTTTTGAAAAATTCCGCTCTTATCTGTTGGGTCCCAAAGTGGTGGTCTACACAGATCATTCAGCAATCAAATACTTGATTTCGAAGAAAGATGCCAAACCCAGATTAATCCGTTGGATACTTCTTCTGCAAGAATTCGATGTGGAGATCAGAGACCGGAAAAGAACAGAAAACCAAGTGGCAGATCATCTATCAAGACTTGAGAATGGAGAAACAGCTGGCAAAGATCTAACAATCAAAAAACTTTTCCAGATGAACAGATTTGCCATAAAACAGCAGGAAATCCCTTGGTATGCTGACTATAACTACATAGTGTCAGGAAAATGGCCGTTAGAATGGACAACTCAGCAACGGAAGAAATTCTTCAAAGAAGTTAAACATTATGTTTGGGATGAGCCGTACCTATTCAAACGATGTGCTGATCAATTACTGAGACGATGTGTTCCACATGAAGAAGTCAAAAGTGTTTTGCAGCACTGTCATTCATCATCATACGGCGGACATTTCAGTGGAAATAAAACTGCAGCTAAAGTCCTTCAATCAGGTTTGTTCTGGCCCACTCTTTTTAAAGATGCTCACTTGTTTGTTCTTCAATGTGACAGATGTCAGAGAATGGGAAATATTTCGAGGAGAAATGAAGGACCATTGCAAACATTCTGGAAGTGGAGTTATTCGATGTCTGGGGAATTGATTTCATGGGACCCTTTGTTCCATCATTCGGAAACCTGTACATCTTGGTTGCTGTAGATATGTCTCAAAATGGGTTGAAGCAATTGCACTACCATCCAATGATTCAAAAGTGGTGATCAAATTCTTGAAAAAGAATATTTTCACTCGGTTCGGAACACCTCGTGCAATCATCAGTGATGGTGGCTCTCATTTCTGCAACAGATATTTTGATGCACTCCTATCCAAATACGGAGTTACTCACAAGGTTGCCACAGCCTACCATCCACAGTCAAATGGGCAAGTTGAAGTTTCAAACAGAGAAATCAAAAGAATCTTGGAGAGAACTGTTGGATCAACAAGGAGGGACTGGTCTACAAAACTGGATGATGCATTATGGGCCTACCGTACAACTTACAAGACACCCATTGGTATGTCCCCATATCGATTGGTGTTTGGGAAAGCATGCCATCTGCCAGTTGAGCTTGAACACAAGGCGTACTGGGCACTGAAGAAGTTGAATTTTGATCTACAAGCTGCAGGAAAGAAAAGACTTCATCAACTCAATGAATTGGAGGAATTTCGCCTACAAGCTTATGAGAATGCCAAATTGTACAAGGAAAAGACCAAGAAATGGCATGACCTAAAAATAGTGCACAGACAGTTGAAACCAAGGCAACAAGTTTTTTACAGTTCGAGGTTGAAACTTTTCCCTGGAAAGTTGAAATCAAGGTGGTCAGGTCCATTTTTGATCACTCAGGTTTTACCTTATGGAGCTGTTGAATTACTGGATCCCAACACCAACAACACATTCAAGGTTAACAGTCAGCGTGTCAAGCACTATTAGGGAGAACCGTTGGAGTGACAAAAAGAAAGTGTCACACTTTCAGATTCAGCATAACATTCGAGAAGTCACGTCTAGCTGACGACATTAAACTTAGCGCTAGCAGAGAGGCAACCCATGCAATTTTAGTAAATATTGGAATTTGGTGTGATTTTATTTTGTGTGTTTAATTTTTGCAGGCTAAGATATTTCAGAATGGAAGAAGTTCTCGCAAATCTTCACAAGCAATTTCCTTCTCTCCCTCAAAATTCTCTGATGAAAGTTTACAAAGCTCGCTTGGAACGAATGAGACTTCTGATGATTAAAGGTATTCCTACTGATATTTGCTGGATAATCGAAGCACGAGTCCGTTTAGCAGGTGAGTATTCTGAGACTTGTAATTCTTACTTACCTGGTTTTGGAAGAAGCACCTATGCAAAGAAACGTAGAGCTAAGAAAATGGGTGTTTGTTTCAAATGTGCACGTTGGACTTGTAATACTCGTTGTCGTTCTTTTGGAATGATGTCTGATAATCGTGAAGATAAAATTAAATTCATTAGGGATGGCTTGAGTAAGGAGTCTGTAGATGATATATCTTCGACTCTTGAGACGCATCCATCCGTGATATGTTCATATAGCCATTCACAAATTACACACACAATTCCAAAAAGAAAGACAACAGTTAAGTCTTGGGAATCTGACTAAAAAAGACCCTGTTTGCCAATTTATAAGAAAATTGGATGGGAAGCTTGTTCCTGACGCATAGATGTCAATCAAGCCGCTACTTTTCTTGTACATATTATATCTCTTTGTCTTTGTCTAATAATTGATTTGTTTTGTTGTTTTCTCCGACAGGATCCAGACCTTTTTGACTATCACAATTTATTTTACTATTTTGCTACTAATCGTCATTTGGAAGATACTTATGCTATTTTTACTCACCCTTTTCAGGTACTATAAATTCAACTTATCATTGCACTTTTGAAGACATCCAAAGTAAAATATGGAAGCCACAATACGTAGAGCAGCACAAGAATTGGGTCGAGTCTTAGCTGTAAGAAATATGCACTTAGTATATGGCAGAGGCAATCTTGGACTAATGGGGATCGTTTCAAAGGCCATACAGGAATGAGGCAGTCATGTTTTGGGAATCATCCCAAAACCCTTGGCAGAAGCAAATCTTATTGAATCATCAAATGGAGAGGAACTGATCGTGCCAGGTATGTCTAAACGACTAGTGGAAATGATTAACCGTTCTGATGCTTTTATTGCTTTGCCAGGTGGCTTGGGTACATTGGAGGAAATTTTTATAGTACTATCTTGGGCGAACCTGAACATACACCAGAAACCAATTGGGTGTTTAACGTTGATGATTTTATGATTTTCTTTGTGTGTTTCTTGATGATGCCCGGAGAAATGGGTTCGTGTCAAAACCTTTGAAAGAACTACTCTTTACTACTGCCAGAACTGCTCCGAATCTAATTGACCAACTCTTAGCATATGAACCACTAGTTGACCCTATCCTTTCAAAGATAAAATGGTCCGAAGATGATCGTGGTAAGAAGCGTCGAATAAATATGGATCTTAACCTTTAATTTTCTTGTAGTAATTCAGCCAACCAGGTACTATCTTATAAACTCTTCTTCTACTATTTAAGACATTGGGGACAATGTCTCATCTAGGTTTGGGGGTGAGGAATAGTTAATAGTATCTTGTTTTTATTGTATTTTTATTTTTAGTCCAAAACTTTTCGAAAAATACAAAAAAAAAAATTTAAAAAAAAATTAAAAAATTTTCAAAAATTACAAAAATATTTTGCATTTTTATCAAAGGCATATTTAAAGCTAGGTGATGGTTTGGTGTCTTCCTTCACTCACTACCTCTCTATAAGGAAAAGCTGTGAAGGCACCTAGATAATCATTCACCAGTAGCTTGTTGTGATAGACTAGTTTGGAGGACTCGTTGTTTATTCCTGACACCAAGCGATAAGAGCCTAAGAGGCTAGGGAACTTAAGTGAGCCTCGCTCCACCCTCCCTCTGGGAAATCTACAACGGGAAGTCCATTCGACAGTTAGTCACACACCATGACCAGTAAAAATTATTTCTTTATGGTTTTGTTTTTATGTTGACTAAAAAGGTGAAATTGGTAAGAAATAGTTGTGTAAGGAATTCTCACTCCTGATACGTATTTCAAAACCCATTTTTTCGAAACAAGTTAATTTTTGTTTATTTCCTTTTGAATTATTTAATTTGTAAATTCTCCATAAAACTGACTAAAAATGGATCTTCATATACTTAGTTGGCAGATATTATCAACATACATGGTTACATACTGACATAGGATAAAATTGAAAAGATTGTAATATTCAGTGTTATAGTTTAATTGGAGAAGCATCTCAAAAAGTGATGGAAAAAATATATATATATACATCTGAGATCCGAATTATTAAGTCTGTAAGGGTATTTTAATACCTAGTGCCCTAAAACCAACTGGTTTGGGAGTCATTGGCCCAAAGCTCGTTACATGGATCAAAAATGATGAAAAATTTATATATATGTATATATATCTGAAGTCTGAGTAATTAAGTCCGTATGGGTGTCTTAACACATGGTGCCTTAAAGCCATCTGGTTTGGGAGCCACCGACCTAAAGCTCGCTACATAGATGGAAGGTATTGTATATAAATAAAATAATAGAGAAAAAAAATCAAAGAAAAAAAAATCAGAAAAATCAGAAAATTTATTCCATTACTACAAAAGATGTGAACTTTGATAAAACTTTAGGACAAAAATATTACTCTCTTATCAACTGCACTTATGACTGTTGTGGGCAAAAATGAGTTGAATAAAACTTTGTTAGCTGTGTATATGAAGAATGATAAAAATAATCGGAGAATTTACTTATTCAGTAATTTAGAATGAAACAAAACAACTAGTAAACTTGGAGTAGAAGTTTCACCTAAAATTAGTCACTAACTTCTTTATTCTCTTTTATCTTGTCTTTTTGCTTTTGTGTGCATTAGTTTCACTACCATTTTACTTTTGTAAAATGTTTGTGGGTATCATTGCTGTAAACCCTCACGAGACTATAACTCGTCCACTAGGGACACCTATGGGTTTAAAGGCTTATTGCATATGCTAAATGTGTTTTGTGTTATTTTGTAGATAAATAAAGTTTCAGGACATTCTGGAGGTGATTTGGAGCAAAACTGTGAAATTTGGCAAAAAAGAGTATTTTGGTAATTTTGGGCGTCCCGACCTCTAACGTGCACCGGAGACTGCTAATATGCGCCAGGTCAACAAGTCAAAGTTTCCAAGTTTGACTTTGCTAACGTGCACCATGCCACGTGTCATCATCATAAGCAATCTGCTAACATGCACCGCATGCCACGTGTCAAAAATTCAACGAGCCGTTTTTTTTAGTCACCATGCCACGTGTCGAAAATTCAGCGATCCAAAAAAAAAAAAAAAAAATCAGAAAAATAATAATAAAAAATTGGATTTTTTTGCATATAAATTGAGTTCAAATTTCTTAGTTTCAATGTACCAAAATCCTCTGAAATACTTATATAAAAGAGAGTTCTTCTTATTTTCTTCTTATATTCAGTTTTATTTACGCTTTGTAGTAGTAATTCTATCCATCCATGAGGGGGTAACTTCTCTATGCTGAGGTAATAAGGTAATTATTTTACTATTGCTTTTTAGATTAATCTCCCTTAAAATATAATATATAAACTATTTAAAACCTGAATTAATAAAAAGATACCGCCATTCTAGGTCGGTTGGTTATTCAATTTAAACTGGTTAAACCTGACTTAATGAGGATACCACCATTCTAGGTCGGTTGATTTAATTTAGTTCCGCCTTATGGCTGGTTTATTTTTCTGTTCCGCCTTATGGCTGGTATATTTGAATTTGACTTAATCAGGATACCGCCATTCTAGACGGTTGGTTTAAAATATCACAAGTATATATATTATTATTTTATGAGAGATATCTAAATAGTATATAGTAGAAGTTATTTCCTTTTACCTTAGCATTTCATTTCTTTTTATTGTAATTCATTATTCTACAATTACTTTTCAGCAATTTCATTTTATGTCTTTTAAGTTTTTATCAGCTTTAGCTATGTATTGTAACTAAGTTAAATATCTAGGGTTATGATAAAATCTAATATCACTGGTTTTAAAAAGGGTTAGATTATAGTTTGGGTAATTAAAGAATTATTTGTTGAGTCATAATCTTAAAGTCTTTTTATTAACTGGCCATTAATAAAATTGATTAGTTAAACTTAAAATGAACTAGACATAGAGACTTTAAGTTTAAAGACCTTATACTCAACAACCCACGATCTTCTTTAAGGATAGATAAATCTTTAATAGATTTCCTTACAGGATAGGAATATACTTGTTGGGCGGGGGTAATCATAATTGGAATTCAACTTAATGAATCTAGGTAATTTGGTTGACATAGACATATGATTCAATTGAATTAAACTAGGTATTTGTAAATGACCATCGGAAGAGGCTTTTACATAATTTAATATTCCAGATTAATAAATCAATATTTACCCAACTATGATTTAACTACTTCATCTTTTAATTAATATTGGAAGAATTCACAACCCTAGATAGTTTTAATTCTCATTAATCTACTCTCAATTTCTTTTACTTGTTTTAAATTTAGAATCATCATTATCTTTTCAAACAACTTGTTAGATATTAGTAATCACTTGACCTCATAAAATTAATAGAATAGATATTAAGTCATCGTGTGATCGATACTTTTTATACTACTTGAACGATACGTGCGCTTGCGTTATACGTGTGTGATTACGCCGGTCAGATGTGACTTTTATTCTCTAAAGTGTTTAGAGAAAAATATCGTGAGTTCAAATGATCCCGCATTTCGGTTTCTTGGTGACGAGATATTGAGTGGAAAACCGATTGGTCTTGGAACAAAATGTCTTATTCTTCATCAAATATAGTTCAAAATAATGAGCAACAAATTCCGCTTACTGCTTAATAAAATAACCTGGTAAGTCCGGGGTCGATCCACAGGGAATAGATTTAATAAGATAAAATAATAATTCGAGTGAAAATAAAAAGAGTGGATTATTTGAAGTGATTGAAAATTTTAAATTAAACTGCAATAATAAAATAAAATGATGGGGTTAGGGAATCTATTTTTAATATTTCAAATTTAGAAATCTTACTTTTTATAATATATAAATTGTCCTTATTACCCAATTAATTTATTTCATGAATTAATTATGCCAAAATAAATAAAACCAGCCATAAAGGCGGTAATAATATTTTTCTATAATAAGACCAGTTAGGTATTCAATTATACCAAATAAATAAAATCAGTCATATAGACAGTAACAAAATTTGTCAATAATTAATCCAGATTTAAATTAAATATAATCATTAGATTATAATTTATATATTATAATATAAATAAGATTAATCTATATTTTCATATTAAGAGCTTCACCCTTTACCCCCAGCATGATTAAATTAACTACTCATGATTTGAATGAAAACACTCATAATTTTATTATTGAAAGAAAAAGAAATTACAATAAAACTTAAAAATAAAACACACAAGAGCTGGAATTCCATAAATTTTTAGAGAAAATTATGGAAAATCCACTGAGGAAACTAAGGTGTTGAGCACCTCTCTTGCTTGCAAATTGCAAGCACAACTATGCTTGCAATTTGTAAGCACACTTTTTTTTAATCGGTGATGATAATATTTTTTTTAATATTAAATAATATATTATAATATATATATAAAATATTGGTGGTATCATAATTTTTGTGGGTCCTCCAAAATATATTATATATATTAGATAAATATAATAATAATAATAATAATAATAATAATAATAATAATATAATAATAATAATAATAATAATAATAATAATAATAATAAAATACATGTGTGGGTAAATACATCATAAGCTCATTTTGTCGCCAATCTAAACACGATTAATGTTTTCCAAGTCCGATTTGAATCTAGCTCTTACATTTTTTTAGGTGTATGGGTCATGGAATTCAGATCTTATATCCATTTTTCTGTTGAGCTTCTGAATCAGTATTTTACCTACACAATATATAAAAATAATAATAAAATATAAATATAATTATTATTTATAAGGGGATTAAAGAAATAATAAGTGTAAAATGATTCGTTTCTCTTTTATTAAGTGTACACTTTTTAATGCTCATCACTGCTCGCATAAACCAGAGGTAAAACGAGGTTGTCTTGATTCAGATTTTTGGTGGAAAAAATTGGGATTACAAATGACTTGTTTGGATTTGATTTAGATCTGATTTGGTTCACAAAATCATATCTAAAGTGTTTTGAATTTGCGGCAACTGCTGAGTAAAAACTGCATATGGGTGTTTAGGATAAAATACAACACATAGGGTTCAATGGCAAAACACGAAGCTGATTGATTGCTAAAGGGTTCTGTCACATCCCAGAAAATCCAGGACGCGACCAGTAGGAGACAATATTGCTATCTTTTTAAGCCTCGTGACATGCAAATACGTGAGGTGCCATGATTCTTAGTAAATTGATTATTTGTGACTTATACATGCCTAACTTGACGTGAACTAATTTCATGGCTTGTATTTATCTTATGCCTACATACATCATCTCATGAACTGAATGTAAACATGCATCGTTACACATAGACTGCTCAAAACATAGATATCATGACTTGAAATACATGACGTGACATGACCTAGCTCATGTATTGTACTTTTCATTCATACATGCACTACTGAAGCTCAACTACACCTGAACTAGCTTGAATAACATCATTTCATAACCGTGACTAACACATGCATGACATAATATGAAATAATTTAATATCTAACATGAATTACATAACTTATAACATCCGGCCACATGGCCTAACATGCCACTACACACTTGTGGACCCTGATTCGATTTCCCTAATGACTGACCCTAATAACCGCAGTCGGTGTCTATTGTCCCCATGCTCATTCTCCATATGCATATAAGAAATGCCTATAAAATTGAAAATGAAAAGAGTAAGTCGAACGAACGACTTAGTGAGTGAATATAAAAGCATAAAATAGTATAATGTCATATACTTAATTTAACTAGAGAACTAGGTCAAACCTGGATTGTGATTGTTGAGGTTTTATACGGAATTACAGGGTTAGCGCAGCGGAACGCGGAAAACAGATTTTTTCGATTTCAAAATTTTGTATTGGAATGATTAAATAAACTTATTTAATTAATTAACCAATACTTAAAATCTGAAATTTTAACCCAAGAAATCAAATTTCTATTAATTACCGAATTGCCCCAAAGTTTTATAATTTAATCATTTTGGTCCTTAAATAGTCAAATACTTATTTAATTGATTCTAAATCAATCACAAAATGATTTATACATGTCTAATACATGAAATTATAATTTACAACACAAACCCCCAATTTTTCAACAAAAGCCGAGAGCACCATATGGGACACAGAAACTGAGCGACGCATGTTGTCCCGGGCTTGCGGCCCGGTTGGGAGTACGGAGTAGCCCGCGGGGGACTAAACCGGAGAATAATGGAGTCGCCACCCGGTGTGAATCGGGACAAAGATTTAAGGCCGCACTCACCCCTCGCAAGGGAAGACCTCAAACCGTTGGGTTCGGAATGGTCCCTTACTTATGCCACTTGTAATGAAATGATTTGTGCAATAATTTAACCAAGCCTAAGCAACATTTATTTCCAAGGAGTATTGTACTTTTAAGTTCACATGCATGAAAGTAATCATCATAACGGAAAACATGCAATAGCACAAACAATCTCATGAACATGTTTCGATCATATAATGCGGAAAATAAAGAACAACCTAAACATAATGCAAATTCCAAACGCAAAATAAAGGACTAATTGTACGGGCCAAATTTGGGCCCAAGGGTAAAATCGACATTTTACCTTGAGACCGACCAATATCAGACCAAGAAGCCTCACGGGCCCAAGCTCATTGTCATCAAGAGGGCCAACAGACGCAATAGATACCAAATCAAGAAACGTCCAGACTCATAAATATCTCACATAACTCGACAGTTTCCAACATCCAACGAACGAGTAATTAAAGGTAATAAATACACACGTTTCCCGAGAGTGTGTATATAAGAGAAGAAAGTCTACGAGAAGGGGGGGACGATCCATAGCTCGATCATATTCAACTTCTAACAACTTTCAGCTTAGTCATATTCTCTCCAGAGCTCTCAGAACCTCCGACCCACTGCCCTCACGGTAGTCAATAGAAGTCAAGGTACGTCAAGCCTTGCTCTTCTATTATTTACAGCTCGTCTTCACTACTGACTTGAGCGTCGGAGTGCCCCCGGCGCCCACCACACCGGTGGGTAGTCTACTCCCGCTCACTCTACCTTTGTTTTGCAGGATCGCTAGCGCCCCCAACTATAAATTCTCGATTGTGGACCTCGGGCGAAATCCAGCGTCCACAATTTGGCGCCGTCTGTGGGGACTTAGCGATTCATAGCAGACGAAGATCTCTCAGTCTACGATCCCTTCAACACAGCTACACATGGCTTCTAGCAGCGATCAACCATTTGACCATATGGCCTCTCAATTGGCCACTCTACAAGAACGATTACGAGTCTTAGAGGAGGAAAATTCAGCCATGCGAATCTCCAATATAACCCTCCGGAAGCAACTGGAGAAAATCTCTTCAACCTCCCGACAACCTGATACTACAGACCTTCCCAGCAATCCCACAATCCCCGCCAATCTCTTGGGGGCATTCAACAATGTGACAACTGACAATCCGCCATCAGACAACCATCCACCAAATCGAGAAAAAAGTCAACATGTCTCCTCAATCGACCAAGCACGGCAAGTTACCTCCACTATGCGCAAGGAAATGCAGGAGTTCAAAGATGCAATTATCTCTAGCCTACCTGGTGTCAGACTACTAGTGAGAAGAAGCCGAGCCGGCACGATCTCAGATACCCCATTTTTGGACACCATCACTTCCACTGAACTACCAAGGAAGTTCAGTTCTCCAGTTATGAAGCTGTATGACGGATCCACAGACCCGAATGATCATATGATCCATTACAAATACAAGATGATGTCGACTGATCTGGCTCCTCATCAATGGGAAGCTGGAATGTGTAGAGGATTCGGAGAAACATTGGCAGGCCCAGCCCTCAATTGGTTCCTCAATCTACCTTTCAGGACTATTGGGTCATATCATGAACTAGCTAATAAATTTGTGGAGCATTTTGCAAGTTCTTGCAAGCTTGAAAAGACCACCAATGACCTTAATGCAATCCAACAACAGAGAGGGGAGTCCTTGCGAAGCTACGTGGCTCGCTTTAATAGAGAGAGGATAACAATCCCAGATCTTTATCAGCCTACTGCAGTGGAAGCATTCAGAAATGGATTACTTTCAGAAAATGGACTCTACAAAAAGCTCACTAAATTTCGATGCTACACTATGGATCATGCCATGGCCCAGGCACAATTTGAGATTAGATGGGAGGAGGATAAGAGAAACAAGAAAAGAAAGAATTCCACCAGCCATCACAATGAGAGAACCTCAAATCCGCCCAAGCGACCCTACAACTGATGTGCTAGCAATGTACTTCAATAAAGTGATACTTGATGTAATTAGTCTATAAAAAATGGGGCTAGATGGCCACTCATTGTCGCCTTGGGGACATCATAGCTTCTCAAATAAGTATTCATTGGTTACTTTAAAAAAAAATTTATCCTTCATAAAACTCCCACTCGACACTACATGTATTAGGAATTGGAGTGATGATATCCCATACGACAATACACAAATGAAGACTTGGCATGGACATCCCAGTCGACAATACCAGATGGAAGAAGACTTAATATCTGATAGAGAGTCCACTCGACACGACAAGGAAGAAGTCTTGGCTGGAAGCTGAGGTTCCACTCCACACGACAAGGAAGAACTCCTAGCTATGGGCTGAAACACCACTCGACACGACAAGGAACATGTCTTAGTTAGGGGCTAAGGTTCCAGTCGACACGACATGAAGGAAAGATCAGTTATTGGCTGAAGTTTCATACGACATGATAAATAAGTAGGCTGAGTTGCCTAAGGTTCCAATCAACATTACACGGATACACATCATGAGGATGCTACCCCACTCGACACTACATGTATGGGGTGATAATATCCCAGTCGACATTACCAGGTATGGCTTGCACTTTTTATAGTTGACATTACAATTTATAGTTTGGGACTTGTTATGGCTGTCCCAGTCGACATTACAACATATAGCTTGGTAATTGTTATTGGTGTCTCAGTCGACAATATAATATGTGACTTGACACTTGTCGAGTATCCCACTCGACACTACATGTATGGAGAATTGGTATTAGGATATCCACTCGACACTACATGTATGGGGTGATAATATCCCAGTCGACATTACCAGACTTGGCAATGATATCCCACTCGACACTACATGTATGGAGAATTGGTATTAGGATATCCCACTCGACACTACATGTATGGGGTGATAATATCCCAGTCGACATTACCAGACTTGGCAATGATATCCCACTCGACACTACATGTATGGAGAATTGATATTAGGATATCCCACTCGACACTACATGTATGGGGTGATAATATCCCAGTCGACATTACCAGACTTGGCAATGATATCCCACTCGACACTACATGTATGGAGATTCAGCATGAGGAAGATGTCTCATTCGACACTACACATATGAAGCTTAGCACTTGTTAAGGATCTCATTCGACACTACACATATGAAGATTGGCACTTGTTAAGGATCTCAGTCGACACTACCATGTGAAGCTTGGCACTCGTTAAAGATCTCATTCGACACTGCATATATGGTCTTGTAGAATGAGGAATGAAAACCCTCACTAACCTTTATCAGGTCTTGTAGAATGAGGATTGTAGAATGAGGAATGAGAACCCTCATGGACCTTCATCAGGTTCATTCGACCGTAGACTCATGGTCTTCAGACGACATGGTCTCAAACTACAAGTCCTGTAGTATGAGGAATTATATCCTCATAGACCTTTGTCAAGTCCTGTAGAATGAGGAATTATATCCTCATAGACCTTTGTCAGGTCTTGTAGAATGAGGAATGAGAACCCTCATGGACCTTCATCAGGTTCATTCGACCGTAGACTCATGGTCTTCAGACGACATGGTCTCAAACTACAAGTCCTGTAGTATGAGGAATTATATCCTCATAGACCTTTGTCAAGTCCTGTAGAATGAGGAATTATATCCTCATAGACCTTTGTCAGGTCTTGTAGAATGAGGAATGAGAACCCTCATGGACCTTCATCAGGTTCATTCGACCGTAGACTCATGGTCTTCAGACGACATGGTCTCTGACTACAAGTCTTGTAGAATGAGGAATTATACCCGCATTGACCTTTGTCAGGTCTCGAAGAATGAGGAATGAGAACCCTCATTGACCTTCTTCAGGTCTAGTAGGGTGAGAAATAATGACTTTCTTGGACTTTTATCAAGTCCATTCGACAGGTCCACACGACAGTAGTCACATGGACCCTCATCAATAGAATGTGTGATGACCTTCATCATGTGTTAGTAGTATGATAAGGAAAAAGTCTTGGACCTTCGTCAGGTCTGTAGAGTGAAGACTTCATAGACCTTCATTTGGTCCAAAAGACATTGAAGACTCTCATGGTCTTCGACCCGTAGTATGGGGATTATCATGACCTTCATCTGGTTCAGTCGACCGGGGACATCCCCCACGGACTCATGTCGAGTCAACTAAACTCCTGAACCCTCATATGGTTCAGTCGATGGGGACATCCCCCACGGACTCATGTCGAGTCAAATAAACTCCTGAACCCTCATATGGTTCAGTCGACCGGGGACATCCCCCACGGACTCATGTCAATCCTGAACCCTCATATGGTTCAGTCGACCGGGGACATCCCCCACGGACTCATATCGAGTCAAATAAACTCCTGAACCCTCATATGGTTCAGTCGACCGGGGACATCCCCCACGGACTCATGTCAATCCTGAACCCTCATATGGTTCAGTCGACCGGGGACATCCCCCATGGACTCATGTAGAGTCAAGTTGTAGACATACACATGTCGTATGACTTACACCCTGAACCTCATCTGGTTCAGTCGACCGGGGGCATCCCCCATGGACTCGTGTCGAGTCAAATAAACTTCTGAACCCTCATATGGTTCAGTAGACCGGGGACATCCCCCATGGACTCATGTAGAGTCAAGTTGTAGACATACACATGTCGTATGACTTACACCCTGAACCTCATCTGGTTCAGTCGACCGGGGGCATCCCCCATGGACTCGTGTCGAGTCAAATAAACTCCTGAACCCTCATATGGTTCAGTCGACCGGGGACATCCCCCACAGACTCATGTCGAGTCAAATAAACTCATGAACCCTCATATGGTTCAGTCGACCGGGGACATCCCCCACGGACTCATGTCAATCCTGAACCCTCATATGGTTCAGTCGACCGGGGACATCCCCCATGGACTCATGTAGAGTCAAGTTGTAGACATAACATGTCGTATGACTTACAACCCTGAACCTCATCTGGTTCAGTTGACCGGGGGCATCCCCCATGGACTCGTGTCGAGTCAAATAAACTCCTGAACCCTCATATGGTTCAGTCGACCGGGGACATCCCCCACGGACTCATGTCGAGTCAAATAACTCCTGAACCCTCATATGGTTCAGTCGACCGGGGACATCCCCCACGGACTCATGTCAATCCTGAACCTCATATGGTTCAGTCGACCGGGGACATCCCCCATGGACTCATGTAGAGTCAAGTTGTAGACATACACATGTCGTATGACTTACACCCTGAACCTCATCTGGTTCAGTCAACCGGGGGCATCCCCCATGGACTCGTGTCGAGTCAAATAAACTTCTGAACCCTCATATGGTTCAGTCGACCGGGGACATCCCCAATGGACTCATGTAGAGTCAAGTTGTAGACATACACATGTCGTATGACTTATATCCTGAACCTCATCTGGTTCAGTCGACCGGGGACATTCCCAGATGACTCTTGTCGAGTCAAATGAAGACATGGACTTCCTTCTGTTCATAGACTTGTCGAATGAAATAACTCCTGAAACCTCATCTGGTTCAGTCGACCGGGGACATCCCCCACGGATTCATATCGAGTCAAGTTGTAGACATACACATGTCGTACGACTTATATCCTGACCTTCATCTGGTTCAATCGATTAGGTACTTCCCCAATGGCTTTTGAAGAGTCAAGCTCATAACTTGATATTCGTTTGGCAGCATCAACGCTCGAGTACACCTACATATTATGGCCTCAAGCGACACACGCGTCAAGTACTCTCCAAATCAAGGACTCATTGACTTAGAGAGTAGGGGACAAACTGTACGGGCCAAATTTGGGCCCAAGGGTAAAATCGACATTTTACCTTGAGACCGACCAATATCAGACCAAGAAGCCTCACGGGCCCAAGCTCATTGTCATCAAGAGGGCCAACGGACGCAATAGATACCAAATCAAGAAACGTCCAGACTCATAAATATCTCACATAACTCGACAGTTTCCAACATCCAACGAACGAGTAATTAAAGGTAATAAATACACACGTTTCCTGAGATTGTGTATATAAGAGAAGAAAGTCTACGAGAAGGGGGGGACGATCCATAGCTCGATCATATTCAACTTCTAACAACTTTCAGCTTAGTCATATTCTCTCTCTCAGCTCTCAGAACCTCCGACCCACTGCCCTCACGGTAGTCAATAGAAGTCAAGGTACGTCAAGCCTTGCTCTTCTATTATTTACAGCTCGTCTTCACTACTGACTTGAGCGTCGGAGTGCCCCCGGCTCCCACCACACCGGTGGGTAGTCTACTCCCGCTCACTCTACCTTTGTTTTGCAGGATCGCTAGCGCCCCCAACTATAAATTCTCGATTGTGGACCTCGGGCGAAATCCAGCGTCCACACTAATCAGCTTGAAAATGAACAACTAAATGGGCTAAATCATGCTTAAGAACCAAGTAGCATACTAACGGCCTAATCATGCTTGAATACCATCTCATGAACACATCAAATAAATAAATACAGGAATTCAAATAGTATGATTGATTATATGATACAAGAGAAATCACCTAAGAAACAATTATGCATGACATGTGATGAAAATGACCCAGTTCAGTGTATTCGCGTTCGTGTAGCGTTCGTAAACACGTTCGAACGGTAAACAAAAGGTTCGCGTTCGTATAGCGTTTGAGAACGAGTTCGAACGGGACCGGACCTGATGAAACAAATGCATGCGCATTCGAGTAGCGTTCGTAAACGCGTTCGAACAGTAAACAAAAGGTTCGCGTTTGTATAGCATTTGATAACTCGTTCGAACGAGACCAGACAGAAAACATGCGTTCGTGTGGCGTTCTGAAATGCTTTCGAACGAGGTTACATCAGTGACCTCCAAAATGCAGTAAACAACATGACACATACATGAACGGATGAATAAATGACACCTAATAAATAATAACGGGCTAAAAGGCACGGCAAAGCATCGTGGTAAAGGATTTTAACCTCTCAAAATAGAGGACCTTTAATCGCACTTACTAAGCCCATGCGCGAACAACACAATACATATATAAAAAGTAAAGACAATGATATCGGACTTCGTGTATCCGATTGAACATATCTCACATCCAATCGAATATACATTATCCGGTGCGGCAAAGCATCGTGGTAAAGGATTTTAACCTCTCAAAATAGAGAACCTTTAATCGCACTTACTAAGCCCATGCACTTTATCTCATCATAATGCATATAAAAATAAAGATAACAATATCGGACTTCGTATACCCGATTGAACATATCTCACATCCAATCGAATATACATTATCCGGCGCGGTAAAGTATCGTGGTAAAGGATTTTAACCTCTCAAAATAGAGGACCTTTAATCGCACTTAGTAAGCTCATGCGCTAATAACACGATGCATATAAGAAATAAAGACAACAATATCGGACTTCGTATACCCGATTGAACATACCTCACATTCAACCGAATATACATCATCCGGCGCGGCAAAGCATCGTGGTAAAAGATTTTAACCTCTCAAAATAGAGGACCTTTAATCGCACTTACTAAGCCCATGCGCTTTATCTCGTCATTACATAAACAAATAGCATGCGGAAATCAAGTAGCGAATAATAAACAAATCAAAACAATATAAAACGAAATATGCGCCGTTTACTCAAGTGATACGTGGAGTTGTATCCCGAGTACAGATCATACTACCGTCCATTCGGAATCGGCTATGAAATTTATGTCCGGGTTTCCATCCTATATACCACAAGAGGCGACACATTTTCCGTTTTACTTAAGGGCCACAACATACATCATTCCACAATACAAGCATTTTCTATCTATTCAAGAGCCACACTCATGCATCAATAAACGACTCTCATGCGATAAAAATGAATAAAATAATTAAAAAGATAGATGGAAATAATAGGAAAAGTACCCTCAGGTTTAACATTTTATGTCGACTTTCGGACTCGCGTTTCACGGCCGTCGGAAGGGCTATCACTCCGCAACTCTTCCGGTTGACTGGATTAATGTCTTAGCTCACTGTTTTGCTATTTTGGTCGCTGTTTTCACTATATTTTGCTGTTGTTTTCTCTGTATTTTCTGGTCACTGTTTCAGGTGTGTTAAGGGACTGTTTTGGCGATTTTTGGAGGCTAGATGCTGCTGTTTTTGGTGATTTTTAAGGAGGGTTTTGTGCATTTTTAGGGTGTTTTCTGGACAGTTTTGGGGAGTTTATTCGGCAGTTGGTTGGGTAGTCTAAGGGGACTATTTTTGGGTTTGTTTAATTAGGCTAATGGGTTGCTTGCGTGTTTGAGGGGTCTGTGGCGTTGATGGCAGATTGTATTGTGGTTTGGCTGATTAAAGGGCTTACGTTGTTGTAAGGCAGTGTGTGTTATTGATCATTGACGTGTGTGCGTTGTGGTGGCTTTAACGTGAAGCTTGTGAGTGTGTGGAGGTACTGTGTGAGAGACGTGAGGATCAACTAGGTGCGTGAATAGGTGAGGGCTGATCAAGGGGGGGCTAGGTGCGGCTGATCTGGGTTTGTAGCTTGGGTTTTACATGGCCTGTTGTTTGGTCAGTGGGACGTGTTGATGTGGGTTGCTAAGGACGTGAAGACCTAGGCTGTTTGATGGCTTTGAGAGACGCGTGGGTGGGGGGTTACTAAGGACGTGAAAGCAGGGGCTGTTGAGGCAGGCGTGACTTGCGTGAAGGCTGAGGCTGTGGGGGCAGGTGCGACTCGTGTGAAGGCAGAGGGCAAGTGGCGTAGGTTTTGTTGAGTTTGCTTTAGTCGGTGATGAGGGTGTGTGTTGGTGAGGGGGTTGCGTGAGGGCAGTGTTTAGGGTTTATATTTTTTTGCGTTTTGGTGAGAGTGAGTGAGAGAAAGGAGGGATTAGGTTAGGGTTCCATTCTTTGGTTTCTTTTTTGTTGGCCTTTTGCCGTGAAAAGGAGATGAGAGAGTGATGAGTGTTCCTAGGGTTTTTTGTGTTTTTTGGTGATTGCCGTGAGTAGTCCATCCAGCAAGGGTTGAAGTTTATGTCATATTTTATAGTATGGTATTAGGGTTAGGGTTGTGCATGGTTTTGAAAAAGGAAACAAAATCAATTATTGATGCATATGTGGTATTTGATTTAAATAGTTTAGGCAATGATATTTATTTTTTGGTGGGAATTATATTAAATTGGTAGGTGATTTTTAAATTTGGATATGATTTAGTTTAATTTAGGAAAAGATTTATTTAATTTTGGTATTAGATTTATTTAAATTTAATTTGTTTTAATTTAATTTAAATTGGAATTTAATTTGTGTTGGATTTTAATTGGTTTAATTTAGTTTCAATTAGCTTTAATTTAAATTAATTTAATTTGTGACATATATTTTAAATGTTTTAATTATCTTTGGATTGGGCTTGGGTGAGATGGGCTTGGTGTGTGTTTAGTGGGCTAAGGGTGTGTTTTAAACGGAGGTCCAACAAGCGAACCCGAAGCTACTCCAGCGAATCCACAAAAAAAAGACTTTTTCCCTTCCGACATCCGTTTCCCGCGGCTCCCGCGACTTAAAAGGTAGTGCCTCCAAATGAAACTCATCATCGGGTCTTACATGCAAAAATGCAGTGCCTACACACCCCGATTTTTTTTCTTAATTGCAATTTTGCCCTAAATGTTCAAAACATGTCAAGATCAAATCCAATCAATCCCAAATTTAATATACATCAAATATACATCATATTAATTACATATATGAAAAGCCCCAAAATTGGATTAGGTTAATAACCATAATTTCACAAATTACTCCAATTGGACAATTTACATTAAATTGAATCATTTCAATGCTTTAATCAATTCAATAATTCACCAAACAAGTCTCACCACTGGAAATAACTCAAGAAAAATTCTAGGTTATAATTGAGTGGAATTAAAACTCTAGAATGACAACTTTAATCACCAATTAATATAATAAGCTTAATTACAACTAATAAGCTCATTAATTAATTATACATGCTAAACACCTTCAAACAAGTTTCCAACAAATTTAATTACAAACTAAAGAGTAGAGACATCAATCTTAGTAACACAATTGAAGATAAAAATAATAGAAATAATTTCTATCTTGAAGGAAATTAAGAAATACTTACAAAATTTCCAAAAAACTTAAGTTTTCTCTTTGGTTTTCCTTCAAAAATCTCTCAACTCACTTTGTAATTTTTGTGTAACTTGTCTTGGTTTGAAAAATGAAACAAAACAATTTTGTTATTCAATCTTCCAAGTTGCCGATTTTTTTGATAACAAAAAATAAATAACAATTATTTTATTTTTGTTCAAATTTCATTGGCACACATTTTGCAAAATTAAAGTTAACACTTTATCTTTAATAAAGTAAACAAAATGTGTTCCAATGATATCAAGCCATTTCCAAGCTTAATCATTATAAAAGATATTTACTTTATTAATTAATTTAATTATTTAATAATTAAACAATAAATATAAATATCTTAAATATATGTATAATATTTACATTAAATATCTCAAATACATATATTAATGATATATGTTAAATATCACAAATTGAAATTTACTTGATGTGTATTTAATAATATCAAATATTAAATACAAATATATATTAATTCGGAAATGATCGTTAGGTCCCGATTGCAATATACAACATGTACCAGTTTTTACGGGTTTACTTTACTGACCAAGTAGTGTAAACCTTGACCTAGAACTGTCTAAGAATGACAACGTCATGATACAACTCAATGTCAGTTGCGACGCTTTTGCAACAGTATAATAACTAATCATTCTAAGGTTGGTTACGTCTTTACCATATTAAAGAAGAAGTTATATAAAAGAAACTGTTCATTTTATTCATAATAAAATGTTACATTAGTATTTACATGGAAATACATAATAAAATTGGCGCTCAGAGCACTAACCCTAACAGTGATACATAATGAAATTCGCATACATAAACATAAAACTGTATCATAATATGAGAACCTATAACATAACTAGAAACTGAACATAATAACATGAAATTGGAAATCATATCGTGATCCTAAAACCGTGATGTGAACTATAAACGTCAACGTGAAGATGAAAACTATAGACATGACTTGAAAATGTCAAAGTAAATTGAACATCGTAACTTGACATTAACAGTAAAACATAATTGAAAATGTATACGTCAAATAAAAATATGACATGACTGAAAACTTTAAACTTTAAACATGAAACATGATTGTAAACTGTAAAATAAAAACCTAAGCTGAAACTGAAATATGTACCGAAGACGTAAACATAATCTGAAATCATATTCATAAACTTAAATATGTAACATTTTTGTGTAGATACTGCATTTTTATGCATAGTCTGATGACGAGTCTCTTATGGAGACATCCACTGAAAGTTGAGAAAATTGCAAGGATGAGTGTCAGGAAGGAAAAGAATTTTAGGGAATTTAGGAAATACAAACAAACACTAGCCATACATCACATATGTCCGACCTACCTTCTCATATACCATAATAGCCAGCCGGAGATACTATGAAAACCCTAAATCTGACGGGATGTGCGACAGTTGTCAGTGAGTGTGCTGCTTGTCAATCCCTAAAATCACATGATCTGATTGATGCCAGCTGAGCATATAATTCAAATTACAAATCCGACCAGACATGTATTAAATGGTCAACGCACGTGAAAATTTCCCATTGCTGAAGTCACAGAATGAAAAACGTCTGGCCGGACATGTATCGAACATTACACACTTCACTGACCAGTAACGCTAGACAGAGAAGAGAGAATAAGAGGATTATGCTCCTTCTTCCTATTCTAGTACCATTCTTCACTCTATAAAAACGGGACTATTCCCCTCCACAAACTAGTTTTGGGGGAATTCTAAAGAAGCCTTGCTAAAATCCTGAAACAGTGACACTGAGAGAGAAAGAGAGAGAAAATTACATCGATCATTGTAGTTCCATATCTTCTGGTATGAATCCAGCATCTACGTGACGATCAGATGAGTCTTTAGTGCCAAATTATATAGAAAATGTACGACCCGATGGCATGCTTAGTTATTTCTAAGCATTTGGAGGTTCTATTATTAACACAATATCTCACACATCTGGCCAATGGTAGATATATCGGCCATGCTTACTGTTTTCTGTAGTTAATCTCATTCTTAGTTATTTTTATGTTACTCGTCATTATTCATTTATGCATGGTTAGTTGTTGTGCTTGATTACGTTATAAATGTTCTGCTTACTGTGTGATTTGTGAAAGAAGTCTGGTCGGATATGAATGATATCCTACCAAATGATCCATGTTGTATATAAGATGAAAACTCAGATGTAAGTTCCATAGCCGATTCCGAATGGATGGTAATATGATTCGTACTCGGGATACAACTCCACGTACCACTGTGAGATTACCATTTCATTATGAATATATCCAAAATGTATGTTTGATGTATTTGTTATTGCATATATATGTTTATGCATTTTTAAACTACGTAGCATGTCCGGCCTGACTTCATGCAAGTCCGACCGGATGTGAACAACTACCATATGACTTTAGGCCATATCCAGCCAGGCCTCTCCGAGGTCGGCCCACCTAATGCATGCTCTAAATTATTTTAACTGTTATCTCATTATTTATGTAATTTACTTATGCATTCAAATTTTATTCGTTTACCTCATTCTATTATATGTTTGCGCCTTGTATGCTTTATAAACTGTTATTTCATGTGACTGCATTTAAAGACATGTTTATACCTCTCTGGGAACCTTGATATTATACTAGCATCAGTAAGGGGATGTTCTAAACCCGAACCTTGATATTTTTATTGCACAAAAATTGATCCAAACCCAAACCACACAAGGGTTACTAGTGGCGGCAGTTAACAAATTTTTCTGCCCACTACCGAGATTTATAAAAAGAAGAAGATGAAGAAATTTGTTCCAACTTTGAATGGTTTTCTGTGCTATGACTCACTACCAGCTAAAGGTAGAGTGGGTTCACTAACAATATCTCTAAACTTTTTAGAGAAAGAAGAAATTTTGTCACACTCAATTTTTCTTTTCTTTCTTTCAACACTTAAGAGAAAAACAATGAACAATGTGGCTAGGGTTAGGAAAATGTGATTAGGGTAAAAAAGAAAATATTTTCCCTTTTTATATTTAGGGTTTAGGTTGTCAAAAAAACACAAAACAATGCCTATCCCTTTATAATAATCGACCATGATGTATTTTTTGTAACATCCAAAAACTCATTTAATGCCTTAAATAAGACATTAACTGTTTGGGGTAGTTGTGGATCCCCTAGGGTCGGATCGGTGTCCCGCGCAGCGGAAATGGTTCTAACCTATGGATATCAAGCATGGGTGTAATTTTATATTTTTAATGAAATAATATATTCCATTACGAGTGTATAGGAAAAAATCGAGGCTGAATCGAAGTCCAGAAACTCAAAAAACGGAGAAAAACAAAATCAACGCGTGCGCGCTATAGTGCGCGCACAAGTATGTTTTTTTTTTAAATTTTATTTTCATTTCAATTTTCTTTCTTCTCTGAAGGAATTAGGGTATTTTACCCTAATTTCTTCCGGTCTTCCCCAAACACTTCAAAAACACCCAAAATTAATTTTTAATATCAAAACCAACATCAACACATGTTATACAATAAAAATCAAGTTTTTTAAATTATCAAATAATTTTACAAAAACATAAATTTATTCTAAATACGCATTTGCGTAAATTTTGAATCCAATACACAAACCAAATTAGAATCCCAATAAGAAATGTCTCGTGAACAATTCTAGTTCACCTAAAGGTGGTCAAGTGAATCTAGAATGGTAGCCATAACTTTAAGCTTTAATCTAGAGTTTCAAACTCTTATTAATTGTTCTGTGTCCAACATGAATATCTTTGACCTAATACATAAGCATGTTGTGTTTATACTTCTAAAGTATACTAACACAATTGATTAGCCTTATTTCAACATTAAACTATGTGATCATGCATCTAATACACATAGGAACATAGCTTAAGAGAAGTTCAAACATTACCTAGTAAGTTTGATACAAGATCCAATCTACTTCTCATTTGTTGAAATGGTTGGAGAACCTCCAAAGTGTGCAAGCTTGACTTCAAGATCCAACCTTGATTTCCAATGCTAGCAAGCTTCACTTCAAGATCTAATATTGATTTCTCCTATATGAAATGTTGTACATACCTCATAAGCTTCTCTAAACACTTATCTAATTTAGGCTAATCTCTCAAGAATTACTTGTGTATAGCTTACTCAAGCTTTTGCTTCTTCTTGTACTTGTAATTAAAACATTCCTTAAGCTTGCTATTTATAGCAAAACTTAGGTAATTTTTAATTAATAAAAGTTGTAATCAACTTTTAAGTGGGCTTAATCCAATTTGTCCAAATATGTTTAATTAGGTGTGACTAATCTCCATTGTCTCCCACTTTAATTAAATCCAATTAAATCAAGCCAGGGATTAGGAAATAGATTAGTTCAATGTTTGCCAATTTGATTTAATCTAATTAAATCAAGCCAAAACCACATATTATTACATACTTACAATTACCATAATATCATCAAATGGTCGAGATAATTATGATTTTACAATTAAGCCCTTGTGTAATTATTGAATTAATTCAATTAATCCAATTAGGTCAAAGTAAATACTCAATGTTATCCAATAACACTTAATTATCTTAGTTGATAATTATAATATCGAATATTATCTTTTATAAAAAATAATCGGCTACCCAACTGCTCAATGAGTACACTTCATATTGGGACTCTCTAAGTTCAGACATGTTCGTCATATAAGCCTAGCTAATATGTATGTAATTCGGCCACCTCCGAATTCATGAAGAACACGAACGACCTTTCTGAAATATACAAGTCGAGGTCATCACATATATTTAACAATCCCTCCGCCGTAGGCTATCCGAGTTGTGCTTAGGAAACATAGAATACACCGTCAAGTTTCTGAGGCGCACATCTCATGTCGACATGTCCACGATTCTTCATAACTGATGCGATCCACCCTAGGTGATCGACTTTGGCCAAAGATTTAAGAATCATGACTTTACTAACATTGATACCTAAACCCCTTATGGTACACATACAGCCGACAGATCCTATCTTGCTTCGTACTTGATTACTGAGTGCATCGGTCCACACTCAACGAACATCTAGAGGCCATACCATGAAAGGTTTTTGACATAAATGGCATCAAAGTGTGGAAGATCTCACACAAAATCAATGTTATCATATAGTCAAAGGATTACATATGTTACTCGACTCGAGTAGATTCCTATTGACGGTGGTGTGTACTTCCAACTATTAGGAATCACCTATGAGTCATTCAGTATTCGCTTCAAAGAATACCCACATGTCTATACGAGTTTCCAAAACTCATTGTACATATGGTTAAACCGTTGGAACTCCAATTCTAATATACGACATGTGCTAGTTTTCTAGGTTATAGGAATTCGACCGTATTCCAAAACCAACAACTATGAATATTTATTTTAAGAATAGTTTACACCTAGTGTCAAGACTACTCTAAGGTAGATGTCATTCTTAGCATATCTATACATCAAACTAATATGCATAATGACAATACCATTAATAATGTATGAAATGAAAAATGTAGTTATTTTATTAATAAATAATAAAATGTACAATTCGGATTGACACTCCAAACACCAACTCCATCATTAAAATGTTACAAAATAAAAATATGTAACTTCCAAATTTTTAAAATGACGAGATTTTAAAATCAAAATATCCAAACTCGTCAATTTCAATATAAAAAATAATAATAGTTACACAATTTTAAAACCATTAAATTATTATCTAATAATTATTTATTTTTGGAAGACATTATATTAAATTTATTTAATATAAGTTTCAAGTATGACTTTAATTATAAATCATATTAATAATTATAATGCATATGAGTTTATAATTGGACTATCCAACTATATTTAATTTACTACAGTATATCGAGATAGCACGGGGACCAAATGGACCTACAGTTCCGAGCTCCAATAATCCCAGAATATTAATTAAACTCTTTAATTAAATAATTTAGAATTATTAATTGTAGGTTATTCCATTAAAAACGTAAAGTTGCACTCTCGTTGCCATAGATATATTATATAAGCCGAACTACGTCGATGTCCATCGATATAGTCATTACATACGGATTAACCCTTTACAAGTATCTCATAATTATAGGTGGGTCAAAATATCTGTTATACCCCTCTAGTTATTTTTACCTTAAGTATCATTGATTCTCTAATGAACGATTTATTCATAACTATTATGAATATTAATCTTTCTATTCGTAATAGAAAGACTTAAACGCTTTAATCATTCAAGTACCAAATCAACCATTAAGGAATATACTCTTTTACTTATTGCAAGAAGGAGTGAACTCCATATCTATGTAAAATGTCCACAACCACACACCAAACCATGTCCTCAAAGTACGTAGCTATTGGTCGGGATTTCTTCACCAACCTCACATAGTCTGCCATGTAGGAGTTCGTAGTACACTCATGATTCATATCAATCCATATATGACCATCTAGTAAACTGAAATGAATCTCTTTATTTAATGGATATTACAAGAATTTCATTTTTGTCTGGGTCCAGTCCTACATGATCACATCATATAAGGTGTCTTCATTCTCATATCACCACATGGATGATCCCGGATCAAGGTCACTATACATTTATAGAATGGACCACAAATATAGATAAACCACAAACAAAGTGCTTGTTTTATTTTGCTATTTATGGACTATTTTAAATTACTAATTTCAGACTTAAATCCTCTTATGTATGACACGCATACACTAAGCCTGAAAACACATAAGTAATCAATGACAAACTAGACAATCTACAATATGTGATTTAAATCAAACAATTGATAAATGAATCATGCATCTTTTATTTTAAACAAATAATTCCGTTTGCACATTACATGAAGCTTTAGGCCATATATCCAAATAATCTCCCACTTGCACTATAGCAAATGGGACATGTCACGTAATCATAGATCCTCTAGGTGACCTTTAAACACTTTAGTCGTCAAAGTCTTTGTAAACGGATCGGTCAGATTTTTTCCAGACGCTATCTGCAATATCTCCATAAAAGAGATGATATTTCCTCTCTATATGCTTCCTTTTTTTGTGGCTTCTTGACTATTTAGAGTATTCCAATGCACCATTATTATCGTAATAAAGTGTGAGTGGTTTATCCATAACTGGAACAACTTCCAGATCTCTCAAGAATTTTCGTAGCCAGACTGCTTCCTTAGTTGCTACATATTCAGCCTCCATGGTGAATTCAACAATACAAGATTGCTTTATACTCTTCCACACAATAGCCCCACCACCTAGGGTAATATTGATCCATATGTTGATTTCCTAGAATATACACGTGTCTGAAAATCAAAATATGTATATCATCTGAGGATCATATCTTCATCAGTATATACAAGTATATAGTTTCCCGTTCTATTAAGATACTTGAGAATATGTTTCACAGCTACCTAATGATCTAATCCTAGGTTAGAATAAAAACTACTGACTACTCCCACTGTAAAGCATATGTCTGGTCCCGTGCATATCATAGCATATATGAGACTACCAACTGCCGAGGCATATGGAATATGTCTCATTTCCTCAACTGTTTGAGGTGTCTTAGGAGACTGTTATTTTGACAAATGAATTCCATATCGAAAGGGAAAATTCCATTTCTTGGATTTCTGCATCCCAAGTCGCACAAGGATGATGCCTGAGACATAGCTAACAATCATCTTTTGCGATCCCGAATAATCTGGATCTCAAGTACATAACTCTCTTTTCCCAAATCTTTCATTTGGAATTGGTTAGCCAACTAGTATTTTACGTTCGATAATACTTTATATCATTTTTAATGAGTAAAACATCACCGATGTATAGCATGAGGAAAAAAACCACCTTACCGTCAATGACACGCTTGTATACACAAGGCTCATCGACGTTCTGCTCAAAATCATAAGACTTGATCGTGGTATCAAATTTTATGTTCCAAGATCGAGATGCTTACTTCAATCCTTAAATGAACCTTTACAGCTTGCAAATGTTTTGCGTTTGACCTTGGGCAATGAATCCCTCTGGTTACACTATATAGATGATCTCATCAAGACTACCATTTAGAAATATTATCTTGACATCCATTTGTCATATTTCATAGTCATAATATGCGACAATGCGAATAGATTTGGCGTGAAAGTTCTATCATAGTCAACTCTCTCTTTCTAGGTATAACTTTTGGCCACTAGTTTATCTTTGAAGGTATGTACCTTCACATCTATTCTTCTCTTCCGCTTATAGATCCACTTGTAACCTATAGGTTTACCTCCATCTTGTTGGTCTACAAGTTCCCAGACTGAGTAAAAATACATAGACTCCATCTCGAGATTCATGTCTTTGAGCCATTCCATTTTATTAGGATCATCCATTTCACTATGATTGCTCAATAGATCATCTACATCATTACTAAGGTGAAATATTTTGCCTCTCCAATCCCTAGATAGCGATCAGATTGTCGCACAACCCTCCCACTGAGTCTAGGTGGTAGACTCTTATGATATAACTACATATGACATTCAGATGTCAAAGGTGTTACGTTATTGTAATTGTCAATAATTGTTGTTGATGATGCACTGGTCTAACCAGAAAGTAACTCCTCGAGTACCACTTGATTGCGAGGCTTGAATTCTCTAATATAGTTCTCCTCAAGAAATATAAAAAATTTGATCTCTTCTTAGATTGTAAAAGAATCTGCACATAGTCTCTTTAGAATAATAGCCTACAAATAGACACACTTTAAACACGACTCCAACTTTGTAGTCTTGTTCTTCGGTATATGTGTTGGATGCTCCTATATGCGAAAATGTTACAAATTAGCTTTGCGACCATTCCATAACTTTAAAGATGCCTTAGGAATAGACTTCTATAGAACTAAGTTAAATATATACATTGTTGTCTGTGATGTATACCCTTAAAAAGAACAAGGTAATGAACTGTCACTAAACATTGATCTCATTATGTGTAGTAGGGTTTGATTTCTCCTTTTTGTAACATCATTCTGATGTGGTGTTCCAAGTGCTGTGAGTTGGGATATTTTTCAATGTTCAACTAAGAACTCCTCGAATTCATTGTCGAGGTATTATCTTACATGATCTGATCATGGAATTTCGATGGCTTTACCTAATCAGTTCTCAACCTAAGCACGATACTTTTTGAACTTTTCGAAGATACCTGATTTTATGCTGCATTGGTAAACATGTATATATCTAGAATAATTATCGATAAATGTGACGAAATATTCATAACCATTGAGTGATTAATTGGGTCTTAGCCTTTTTCTAATAAAATGTCTCTTAGTCATCTTACATTCTAGACGAGACTCATAGACTAGTAAGGTGTGATCCTTTAACTGACTGAAAGATCCATTTTCTACTAATCTATTTATCTAGTCGAGGTTAATGTGACCAAGTCTAAGGTGGTACAGATATGTGACATCATGAGAAATCTTTTGTCGTTTTAGATTTTTCAACCTTAAACATCTCAGTGTTGAGTAATCAGATATGTGTTGACGGTCTTAACATATATAAGTTTTTTTCAAGTTTCATGTGCATATTGGTAATCCATTTTAAAATAATAACTATTATTAGTAAATATAAAGGGAAAATCATCATGTAATAGTATTGAAATGGAAATCAAATTTCTGTGACAAAATGTGAATAAATAATGCTTTGTTTAAATTCAAATAACTATTATCTGAAAATTGAAAACTGGTATCTCCCACTTCTTTTGTTGAAATGGCATCCACTGTCATGACTCCCATGGTAAAGTTACCTTCAGCAAGGTCTTTCCATGTTTCAAGTAGTTGTACCCTTAGCCTTCCTCGTGTTTCGTTATCTTCTTTACAATTTTGAAATATTCAGCAACACTTGACTCTTTACTAGGCATCGTCAACATGGACTCCTAATAGTTTAGCCCATTTAGCAGTTATGTAAGAGTGAATGTCAACTTATTCATAACATAGTTACTTTTAAACTATAGGAAACTCTTCAGAAAAATCTCCATGATCATAGTCACCTGGCTACTCTAATCGATAAGACCTCTATGGGTTTCAAACATATTAAAATGGATCACCATCCTCAAGATATGCTCTTGGATATATGTCCATGTTGGGATATATGCCCTAGAGCTTCATGTACTGTAAACAGAATTGATTATTGTAATAATAAACACATTATTCTTTTATCAAAGTTGTTTGATTTATGTCGCATATTATCCAATTGTCTTGTTTACCTTGATTACTTTTATACCTTCAGACTTAGTGTATGTTTGATACACAAGAGGATTTAAGTCTGAAGTTAGTAATCTAAATAGTCCATAGAGAGCAAGCAAAGATGATACTTTGTTTGTGGTATATCTATAGCCGCGGTCCATTCTATACTTGTATGACGACGTTGATCTGGGATCATTCATGTAGTGACATGGGAATGAAGACACATTGTATGGTGAGATCATATAGGACTAGACTCAGATAAATATGAATTTCTTTTAATATCCATTAATCGAAGAAATTCATTTTATCTACCAGATGGTCATATATGGATTCGATCTTAATCCTGAGTGTATTTTGAACTCATGCATGACATGCTATGTCATTTGATTTACTATTGTGAGGTTGGTGTTGCATTCCCGGCCAATAACTACGTATTTTGGGGATATGTTTTGGTGTGTAGCTGGGAACGTTTTACATAGACATGTAATTCAGTCATTCTTACGAGAAGCAGATGATTATCTTTATTAAGAATTGATTTGGGAATCAAACAATTTGAGCGCTCAACTTTTCTATTACGAATAAAAAAATTTATATTCATAATTGTTATGAATTAATTATTCATTATAAAATCAATAGTGCTTAAGAGACAAAATATTTAGAGGGGTTTAACGCACTTATGACCCGGCTATATTTATGAGATATTCGTGAAGGGCTATATCCATATGTAATGATTATATCAATGGACACCGAAGTTATTCAGCTTATTTTCCATCTACGGTAACAAGAGTTCAACTTCGAGTTTTTAGTGGAATAACGCAAAGTTAATAATTCGTAATATTTGATTAAAAGAGTTTAATTAATATTTCGAGATTATTGAAGCTCGAAACCGTAGGTTCATTTGGTCCTCGTACTAGCTCAATTAATTGTAGCAAACCTAATATAATTAGATTGTCTAATAATATGCTCACATTATATTTATATATTATTAATGAGATTAATAATATTTTAGTCACAAATGAAAACTATGTTAAATTAATTTAACTTAATGTTTTCTAGAATTCTTTGATTATGAGATAATCATGTTAGTAATAATTATGAGATAATTACTAAAACATAATTGAAGGTAATTAAATCATTATTAAGATAATGATTTTTTATTTACCTTGGAGACAAAGTCATATGACTTACCATGCTCTCCAATTTATTATATCTATTAGGTGGCATGTATACACCTAATGGCTTTGTCATTAGCTAAACAATTCTTATGTTTTGGTATGGCCTTCAAATTAATGTGTTTGTCATTGCAAGAAAGCATTAGATGTTTAATGACAAATTCTTTGTCTTTAGCTTAATATTTCTCATGCTTTGGTATGACATTCACATTAGTGTGTTTGCCATTGCAAGAAAGCATTAGATGTTTAATGACAAAGTTAGTTGGTTTTTGTAAGAGAATATAATCTTGACCATCTCTTCTCACTTGCAATAGTTACCATTTCCATTCATTCACACGAGTGCAAATGAGAGAAAAGAGAGAGTTCAAACATTCAAAAATATTGTGAGAGTGTTTGAAAGAAATTCCAAAAGCCAAACACATTTTGTGACATATTTATTCTCTAAATTGTTTAGAGTCGATCTTTGTGAGTAAAGCCCACACTTCGATTTGTTGGTTTCGAGTCATAGTTCGGAAGATCGGGTGGTGATCCAAGTGTTGGACATCCAAGGAAACTCATCTACATTAAAGGAGCAAAAACCATTCTTCAAGAGTTGGAGGATTTCGGCTACAACAAAAGGAGAAGGCAAAAGAAAATTTTAAAGGTCCATACCAGAGCCGGTGCCCACATTAGCAACTTCCGATGTGCTAAGGAAATCTGTTTCCTTCAATTGGAATCAAGAGCTTAAGGTTGAAGAGTATTCTTAACCCTTCTCCTTTAAGTTTTAAGTTTTTAATAATTCATATGAGATATAGATTATTAGATTGCATGTTGTGATTAGTAGGCACAATTAGATTAATGAGATGAATGATTTTAATGTTCATGTGATGAATGTTTATTTTGATTCATGTGATGAATGTATTGATCATTAATTTTTCCGGCTCTTTTTTTTTAGTATTGGGAATGTAAGACTATAAGGTCATATTCTTTCAAGTGTTGTAAGTTCATTTCCTTTGTAATAAGTCCATTATGTAACCCAATTTGTAACTTAGAGGAGCCGATGCCGCGAAAGACTTATGACAAAGAAATTCCTCAAAGAACTCAACAACACACCATGGAGTAAGATTTGAAGATCAATGGATGCGTTGGATTTATTGTACTAATTAGATTAGTATAGAAAAATAAAAGCCCGATTAACGTAATTTGTGATGTGATGA
The DNA here is from genome assembly GCA_019454045.1 of Zanthoxylum bungeanum. Taxonomy (NCBI): domain Eukaryota; kingdom Viridiplantae; phylum Streptophyta; class Magnoliopsida; order Sapindales; family Rutaceae; genus Zanthoxylum; species Zanthoxylum bungeanum. Next base: position 123,309 of record SKCR01025408.1, read on the forward strand.
TTTTTACAGTTCCAGCGCCTGGAAACAGGGGCGCGTCGCGATGCTGCCAAGATTTTCAGAAATCTCAGCTACTGGAATGCATCACGTCACGACGTTGGAACAAGTTGCGTCGCGACGCGTATTCAGCGTGATGCTAATAAGGCTGAGTCACGACGCGCACAAGATCTGGAAGTTTTTATGCTACTAGATTCTTGAGAGTCGCGACGCCCATAAGTGGGAGTCACGATGCGCTGTCTGGGTTAAAAAATATATATATTTTAAAAATATTTAATAACATGTCATATAGCCTAGGGTGCCTACTCTTGCATTTTCATATACCATAACATGTTAACATGCATGATACTCAAGTCATAAAATATGATTTTATGTAATTTAAAAAGTTAAATTAGAATATGAGATGCATGCAAACAGATGAATAAGATTAATTGGTTTAAAGGTTTAAAAATTACGAATTCAAGTTTAAATACAAATGGACCTTATGAGTACATTATTTTCCTTGGTATATCGGATGGAAACCCGGACGTAAACTCCATAGCCGATTCCGAATGGACGGTAATATGGTTTTCACTCGGGATACAATACCACATACATTTGGAATAAATGATGTACTTTTATCAATTAAATGGTTTAATGACATTTGGTCTGTTCATTGAATTCTAAATTTTAAAATTTTTAGTGGACTAATAATTTTATAGTTGAATTGATTAGATCACTAAAGAAACTTGATTAAATTAGTTTAATTAAGTTAATTGGTTATTAGAGACTAATCTAGATTAGTGAATAAAATTTTAAGGGTTAAAATTGGTTAGATCACTAATAATCCACTAGTATTAATAAAGATATATTTTTAGCCGAGCATAATCTTAATATATTAAATGAGATAGAAACCTTACATTCTTAAATAGTGAGTGAGAGAGGTATATTTACAATATATCATGTGATCTCCATTGTTATCCAGAAACATGAGATTCAAAAAGCGCCTCGAGACGGGTTTGCTTTCGTCCCCTTACGGGTGGTGTCCATTTTAGGTCAATATCAGGTTTGCATTACGTGAGGATAGAGACTCTAGATGTATCTGGTGATTTGACCTACCCTATGGTGGCACTTCACTAGTTAAGTCCAAGGGTTTCGAAATAATGGGTCACACTCACAAAGGAATGATTAAGTTGTTAATCAAAGCTTCCTTGATCAAAATGACGGTAGTTGATTGATATTGGAATAAGAGTTATTTCAGATATATTAATCAACTGAGAATGTCTCAATCTATCATGCGAATACTTGACCTACCCTATAGCGACACTTATTTATGGGATGATAGATAACCATGACATAGTAATTCTTTTAGGTTTCTAATTTATTATACATTGATCATGCATCATGTTTAATTTTATGCCTTAATGTTTGAAAATTTTAATATGCGATGAATGAATGTTGAATGCACATTTATTATTTTTCAGCCATGGAATCTGTAATTATCTCAATTCTCAAACAATAAGTAAAATTAACTGGGGAAAACCATGTTAAATGGAAAAGTGACATGAATGCTATTTTGGTCTGTGAAGACCTTAAGTTTGTCCTAATGGAGTAATGTCCTCCTGAGCCAGCACCAAATGCTGGCAGAGCTGCACGTAATGCATATAATAACTGGATTAAGGCCGATGAGAAAGCCCATAGCTATTTGATAGCATCAATGTCTGAGGTTCTTGCTGCACATCATGAGCCTATGTCGACAACATCATTGATTATGCAGTCTTTACAGAACATGTTTGGGCAGCCTTCAGACCGGCAACAACATAAGGCAATAGTCTCTGTATTGACCGTTAGAATGAAGGAAGATACATCAGTCCGAGACTATGTGTTAATGATGATGTCTCCTCTTAATATAGCTGAAACCCATGAAGCACATATTAATGTGCAAAGCCAGGTGACAATGATCATGGAAACACTTCCGAAGAGTTTCATGCAGTTTAAAAGCAAATGTTCCATGAATAAGTTGACTTTTACGTTGACTGAACTGCTAAATGAGCTCACCAATTATGAGTCTGTCATGATGGGTCCTCGTAGGTCCAATGTTGAGGAAAATATTCCCGAATATTCTAAATCTACAAAGAAAAAGAAGAAAGGCAATTAGAAGGCTAAGACAAAACCATTGAAAAATAAAAACAACAAAGGCTCTAAAGGTGCCAATGCAAAAGGAAAATGTTTCCATTGTGAACAACAAAGGCATTGGAAAAGGAATTTTCTGAAATACCTAGTTGAGTTTAAAGAGAAGAAGACTACAGGTAAATACGATTTACTGGTCATTGAGTCTCTTTTAGTGGAATATGATAAATCTGCTTGGATTGTTGATTCTGGTGCCACTAATCATGTTTGTTGTTCTTTGCAGCTACTTGATTCATGGAAGGACCTTACTGAAGGTAGCTTTACCATGAGATTTGGGACAAGAGATGTTGTTTCAGCTAGAGCAGTGGGAGTTTCCAATTTGAATTTTAATAAAAGTTATTTGTGTTTGAATGATGTGCTTTATATTCCTGGTTTTCGCAGGAATTTGATTTATATAAAAAAACTCATGGAATGTGGTTTTTCTGTTTCATTTGATAATAAATCAGTTATTCTTAGTAGAAATGGATTAACAATTTGCACAGGAAACTCCGAGAATAATTTATATGTGTTAAGGCCGTTAACACATGAATCACTGTTTAATATTGAAATATTTAAGATTGAAATATCTAAAACTAAACGACAAAAGATTTCTCAAGATGATACCTATCTATGGCACCTTATACTTGGTCACATTAACCTTGACCGAATAGATAGACTAATTAAGAATGGAGTTTTAAATCAGTTAAAACTTGATACTTTACTTGTCTGTGAATCTTGTTTAGAAAGCAAAATGACTAAGAGACCTTTTAGTGGAAAATACATAAGAGCCAGATAAACACTTGAGCTAATTCATTCGGACGTTTGCGGACCGATGAATGTAAAAGCCCGAGGTGGTTATGAATACTTCGTCACTTTTATTGATGATTATTCGAGTTATGTGTATGTTTTCCTAATGCAGCACAAGTCAGATACATTTGAAAAGTTCAAAGAGTATCGTGCTGAGGTTAAGAACCAATTAGGTAAAAGCATCAAAATTCTGCGATCAGATCGTGGATGAGAATACCTTGATAGAGATTTCGAGGAATTCTTAGTTGAGCATGGAATTGTTTCACAACTTATAACACCTGGAACACCATAATAAAACGGTGTTGCAGAAAGGAGAAATCGAACCCTACTAGACATGATAAAATCAATTTTTAGTTATAGC